>JABCMI010000095.1:2500-270044 GCA_026261945.1 Hirschfeldia incana | reverse complement strand
GAAACAGGAAAAAGAAAAGAAAAGAAAACGGAGAAGAATCAATCTATGGAGTTTCCTTTTATGAAGCTAAAGGAGAAGATATTCCATAAGCGTTTTCGATTTGATATATCATTTGCAAACAAAAATTTAATGATAAAAAGCAGAGAACACCAAAACATTCTGGCCATCAAGGATAACACTAATCAAATTTGAAGTTATTTGACAGTGACTGTGAAAAATGGAGGCCTCTTCTTGAAGCTATAGACTTGAACATTTTGACAAATATGGAAACTTTTATGCTTGTTTTCCGCGCATCCACTCAAAAAAGTTGTCAAGAATCGATGGCCAAGAACCTTCTAGACTGTAGTTGGTCATGTCCGGGAAACTTATCTGTAATGTTAAAAGAAAAACCAAATCACATTAGATGCAAATAACATTTTGTTAACGTGGATGGCCATGAAGGGGCAAAAATATAGAAATATATAGAAAGTACGTACCTCATTGCAGAATCTATAAAACCCCATCCATTGGTCCATGGTGATGGCTTTGTAATCCTTCTGGATCTGTTCAAAATGAGATGGTACCATTTACAACTGACAAAACACTTTGAAAGAAGATGTTTTGAAGACACAAAAATGGTGGAGTCAAACCTTTAGGTAGTCGACGAAGTGATCAACCTGGTCACGGAATGTTGATCCTAAGACCATATCTAGGAGTTGACAAATAGTCTCAATGTCTATGCAATTTTGTTTTACATCTGGATGGATAATAATAATTATGTTATTAGGTTAACGGTCACACAAACACAAAACAAAACACACAAATTATTATCAGGCGCATGATGGAGTAGATGATTTCACCTGTGAAACAATAACGGAAAGCATAAGCATAGAAGTCTGCAAAATTAGATGGCTTTCTGACCTGGAAATAACGAAGAAAAATTAACGCAAAGGACAATCTAGAAGATGCTGTCAATCAATAAATATATCAAAGCAATAATGAAAACCTCTTTCTCGAGCTCTGGAAGGGCTTTTCTCAATTTTTTAATTGTATCAAACTTTAACTCCTTGAGTGCTCTTCTCCATTCAGCCTATTATAGGTGTAAGACGAGTAAAGATCATACAAAACAAAAACAAGAACCTAATTTTATAAATATAAAAAAGAAAAAGGGTTGTAATTCAATGGTTTCATGGAATCATGGAGCCATGTATAATTTACAGGGGAGAACAATGCTATTACCTTTGTGAAGTAACCTTGTCTTTCGGACTTCATTTTCCTGTAAGAAACGAATTTTTTAAAAAAGGTATTTAAGATTATGCATAATATATATATATATATATATATATATATAACAGAAGAAACTTAATAAATATTGCAAAAAGAACTTAATAAATATTCGTTTGATTGATTGGTTACCAAGCTAGCATCAAGATCTTGATATCAGTATGAGAAACTTTCAGTTTGGAGCAGAGTTTCTCAATTCCTTCAGGACTGTTAGATTCAATAACAAGAAGAGTTTTAGAACTTGTTCGTAACTTGAGTTGCATTAGAAGAGGAATGTGAGCGTGTGTACTTACTCAATGACACCAGAAGATGTATTAGCATACTTATTAAACAGTTTATATTTCCCATCCTTCTCTTTGGACGACTTTTTAGTTTCACTCGAAGAAGCTGTACCAAACACACAAAGATTGTTGAGTTGCTTACTAGATTCAACCGAGTTTAAACTTTCTATGATTTAAACCCTAAGGTAATTTTTATTCTTATTATACCTGAGGGAACAGGATCCGTGGCTGCTGGAGAGGGAACTGTATAAGGTTTACTCCGTTTCTTCTTCGGCTTGGACGCAGTACGAGGCATCTAATTAAACCGCAACAAAAGTGCACATGAACAACTTGAGACTTCAAGAACAATAAATATAAACTACATATAAGAGAAGATGATTAATTACTTTATGAGCGGGGACAAAGGCGCGAGAAAGCTTCTAGGTCAAGGAACAAAGCAATAGAGCAAGATGTTAATTTCTCTTCCCTTGGTCTTTTTTTATATTTATATACACGATTTTATACACTTTTTATTTGTAATAATGAGAAACTAATATTTTCTTATTTTTTTAAAAACTACTATTTTCCTTTTTCTTTTCTTTTTGATAAAAACCCTTTCCTTTGTAAATTTACCTTTTTCTTTTAAGTGTTAGTTTACCAATTTTTTCTTTACTCTTTTCTAAATAGTAAATTTTGTCCAGAAACAGTGATTTTGTGTGATAAAATAATTTTCTTTTATAATCTACTTTCTAACCACAAAATTCTACATAATTATACATTTGAAAACAACACTGGGAAATCTGCCATTTTTCAGTTCTTTAAGAAATACTTTCCCTTTTTACATCTTTTTTTACCTCTGATACTGTAACAATAATATTTATAAGATTTGGGAATTTTCTGAATCAACATCAAAACCATTCACGCTCCTTACAGACGACAAAACCAATCTCTTCCACTGACAAGTAGTAAACACAAAAACCCTCCTCCTCCTCCTCAAAGAGTAATAAGTAATGAATTGGTCACTAAGCTGATGTTTGCTGGCCTGTCTCTGAGAGATATAGGGAGAAGAGAGAGACAGCATCTTGCAGATGTGATGATCTTACATCCTCTGGCAATGGAGCTTTGAATGCTGTCACAAAACAGTTTAGCTGAGACTCTCTATCAGGATACACACTCAGACCTGACAGAAGCAACTCGCAGACTTCCTCTGCCATCTTTGTGTATGCGACTCTGCAGCCACACAAAGAGAACTTATTCCTTTAGTGTGCACCAAATTTAATAAAATGCTGAAAAAAGCTCTTTGTGAATCAACTTAGAATGTGTGAGAGATGTTTGACCCGTATCTGTCCACACAGCAAACTTGAGCTATGTAGTCATCAGAAGCCAACTGCCTTAGTTTAGGAGCAATTAGTATGGATGCCACCAAATTTAGAAGGATCCATACAAAATTTCTCCATCATGTATTTAACTTTCTAGGTTATTAATAAGTAAGACGAGGGTCCTATCCTATAATCTAATCCAATCCAGTGGACGATATGGACGAACAAGGATCATACAAGTGCATGCAAGCAATGACTAGTTCTTGAAGATTCAATGCTATTAGCAAGTGTGAGACATATGAAGTACGTACCTGGCTTCAACCGGTAATCTATCACCCCAAACAGCCAATGACTCGTGTAAACGACCAACAAAACTTCTGCACGACTCGTTTCTGCTCTCAGGGGAATCCTGTCGAAGAAAAAGTTGTGTGTTTTCGTATCAAGCATGTAATTCACACATCATAGGGAGTTTAAAGCAAAATTCGTTGAGTATCAGAACAAGATATATTGTACAGCCAGCTTGGTCAACAGCTACCTAACTAAGGTTCAAGCAATCTGAGAGCGCTAGAAGTTAAATCTCAAATTTAAGACTATTACGAAGTAGACGTACCAGTTCTAGCATTGTATCAGCATCTTCTTCTAGTGAACTCTTTAGTAAATAAAACGACATGTAAATCCCAGCACCCAAGTCCCAGTTTTCAATCTCAGACTTGCGGTCGTCCATTGAAGTAGCAATTCTCCATATTTCTGAATGGTTAGCTGCATTTATTAAAGAGAAAACAGATCACTTCAAACAGATCGTTCCTACACTACACTGGAATCGTGTTCCAGTTGAGCAATTGGGTCTGTACATAAGGAAATGAAGAAGCTTACCTGACAAAAACAATGAATGAGCCACTGATGTCACAAAAATGGAATGAGCTCTTTGCCAGTTTGCGCATTCGATAAAGTGGTCAAGAGCCTTTACAAAATCTCCATGGTAATTGTAATAAACTGCCTGCAACAAAAGGGAAAAAAAACAGCAATCAGGATATGTCCACAAGTACCCTTAGCAAAAGTAGAAAAGAAAGGTTTTGTACAGCGTCATTACCAGAGCTTCGTGCATCCATTCAGAAGGGACACCCAAGTCCTTGATAAATTGCCGCTGTGATTCCACAGAACTCCAAGTTTCACAGAATTTAAACAGGATTTCCCTTATGACAACGAAGTGTAGATATGGACGGTCCTTGCGGTAGGGCATGTGAAGAACAACGTAGATGGCCCAATGACAAAGGCCCTGAGAGAGAAGCTGTGCAACAAATCCCATATCCAGAGCATGAAGGTCATCTGAACTGAAAGCTCCCACTGCTTCTAATATTCCTCGCTGGTGCCAGATCATATGATAGTCAAGTGGATCGTTAGTTGAAGAGAAGGCACTGAACATAGTCTTCAGAAAACCAATTTCCTTCTCTTCTCTGCTGTGCAGAAGCATAAGATAATACAAGATGTCAGAATGCTTGGTGTCAGTTACAATGCTATCTGCAGGTCCTTCGTCAATGTATATTGGGACAGGCCACGGAGCTTTTCCCTGATCTAGTAGGAGCTGATAATTTCTGAAGATGACAGGCAATGAACTGTTGGGAGGCAGATGATGCCACATTAACAATCCCAGAAATCTCTTCCAGTCAATTGTAATATCTTGTAACGCATCATGGATGTTACCAGCAAGCAATTCGTAAAGCTTAACTCGATCCTTCTCAATGTAGTTAAAATCCAGACCATTCCTTCCCCAAAGGTGAAGCTGCTGCATGATATCATCGCGGTTTACAGTTGATCCACCGGCCTGGCTCAACAAACAAGCAAGTCTAACATCTCCCTTAGATATGGCAAGTTCCACTGCTGAATCAAGCTCTCGTCCAGTTAGAAGAAAGAACAAGTGCTTAAGGTACCCAGAACCATTTAGATCGTACACGTCTTCTTGTACACGGTGACTGACACATTCTTGGAGCCAGCAACTGAATTCTGCTCTTCGGATTAGTGGAAGAGCTTCTGTATCAACTTCCGCAGGCTCTTCTTTAACATCTTCCATCATGTCTTCCTCATAATTCAAACGTTCAGTGCTCTGTCTCTCAGAAAAGAGAACTTTTATGAGTTCCCACACCATGACTTGGTGAGTCAAAACGAGCTTCGCAGAGGTGGACAACCCATCAAACTCCAGCTGTTTCTCTATTATATCAATATAGTTTCGGCAGATATCTGAAAGAACCACTCGATCAGTGACGACTTTCTGAAGTTTAAGACTGAAAGAGCCAAACCTGACTTCTTTTACTTCTTCATGATCCAATTCCTTGTGGAGACTCAAGGGAGTCTCAAATGCAGAGTCAACAAGTTCTTTCTGGATTTTTCCCTTTTTATCCCGAACAACCTTGTCAATTGCTATCTTATCTACATTGACCACAGAAGACAACACTCTACGGGAACTAGAACCGCCTATTGGATTACCAGTGTGAAGAAGAAGGCCATTTGGGCCCCAACCTGCACGGAACGACCTTCCCATGAATAATGCTGCATCTACAACATTGCGGGAATAGTTATCAGTTACTGGAGTCTCATGGCTGATGTCCAGCTCGAAACCTCCCATTTTCGACTTTCTCACCGCCAGGTTCTTGTTTTCTTGGACCATCAAGATACTGCCTGGGGAGCTTTTATCGTTACCAGGGTGATACTCCAGCAAAGCAAGCGGAGTTTTCCGCACAACCGGTGGAGTTGTATCTTGATGACTATTTTTTCTTTGAGGAGTTTTCTGTGAAGGTCTTGCGTTTCGTTTACTCAATGATGTCATGGGGAAAGAAGAAGTCTGATCTCCAAAATCTTCATTAGGAAACATGAGCATTCTCATTTCTCTCATCTTTCCAGGATCAAGTCCTAGATGGGCTGGAAGAGAATGAGAAAGCTCTGTCTCAGAAGTTTCCATTTGATGATGATCAGCTACTACCGCCATGTGACCACCATTCAGTCCTACACGATTCTCCCAACCCGGGGCGGCATCATCCATAGCGATATCTTCTTCCTCATCATCACTCAACCCAAACTTACTGAAATGAGGAACCAAAAACTTCCAAAAACCCTTGTCAGCATCAAAAGAGATGAAACTCGCCCCTTGTCTTTCAGCACTCTGTTTTAACCTATCAGAAACATGCTCAGCCCTCTCTTCCCCACAAGCAATGTCAACGATCAGAGTGACCTCAGCAGGCTTGTTAAGCCCCTGGCCAGCAGCAGGCTTGGAGCTCTCATCGTCATAAACAACCACCTCGTGCTTTTGAAACTTAACAATGTGATCAAGGTCTAAGTTTCTAACATCTGTATTCCCAAGAAACTTGATGAAACCGTAACCAATCCTGCCAAGGGTGAAATCAGGAACACGGGTGCAAAAGCCAGGGGTTTCGATTTCTAGCTGGACCAGCTCGTTCAAGGATGGCTTCAAGAAGTAATCTGGTGAGTTCAATGTAGGCAATAATGAATCTCTAATATCTTTGTAACGTTCACATAAGCTTGACATTCTTGGCATCTCTGTCAACAAAGAAAGATAAAAAAAAAGATTTGTAGAAACTCTGAACTTATGTGAATAGAGAGATTGATGCGGTTCTCTTAAGTATGATTCTATCCGCCTAAAGCAGTTCAATTAGCTAACAGAAAGGTGACCACCACTAAGGAACAGATTCCAAAGAGATACCTGGTGAAGCTGGAAGAATAGAAAGAGACGCCATGATGTCGAAACCAACAGTCTCCTACAGTTCCTTTTACGAGGAAGCCATTGCTCACAGGACGGTGGCGCTGGGAGAATGGCGGCGGCGACAATCTAAGAAACCCTTCTTCTTCTTCTTCTTCTACGCACTCTAAGCCGCTCCGGTAAAGCTCTCGAACTTTGTCAGATTTCCTTTAGGATCCGTCTTTACGACCCGATTCGTAAAACATAAATTGGATTACTAAAGGTGATATTGGGCCATAAAGCCCAATAATATCAGGGAGGCCATTTATATTTCCATTTTTTTTCGATTTTCCATTTTAAGAGTTCAGCGTCGGATAAACGCTTCAGCGGAGGATCTATATAAACTGGTCTCGTCTCTTTGTATAATTAACTCACTTCCTCTTCTGCTTACCGGAAAGAGTCTAGTCTCCGACGAACCTTCCTCTCTCTCTCTCTCTCTCTCTCTCTTTAGGTATCTCTCTCATCCGATTCTTCCCTTTATTTTGATAAAATCTCGTTGATTTTATCTCCTGATTCCAACTTCTTTTTTTTTGTTTAATTACAGTGATTCCGAAGAACTCGTCTCGCTCGTGATATAATATGGCTACCTTCGGTGCGACTGCGAATACTAATCCCAACAAATCCTTTGAGGTAATTTCCTTCTATGGCCACGTTTATTTCTCTGTTTAGGGTGTTTGCTCAATTTCTGCACGTTTGCTTTTTTAAATTCACAAATTGGAGAGTCTCTCTCGCAAACTCTCATCCTTTCCTTCTTATTGCTCCCCCTTTTTTGTAGATTTTTTGAGAATTGTTTTAATTCCCTGTGCATCTCTACTTACTCTCTCTCTGTCTTGGCTTATTTATTATAAAGTTTTAATCTTTCTATTCCTCTTTTGCAAAATCTCACATCATGGTTTCCTAATTCGTTGCAGGTTACTCCCTCACCAGCAGATTCTATCTCCAGCTTGAGTTTTAGCCCTAGAGCTGACATTCTTGTCGCCACTTCTTGGGACAACCAGGTGAGGTGTTGGGAAATATCCCGTAGCGGAAACAATCTTGCAAGTGCTCCTAAAGCATCCATCTCCCATGATCAGCCCGTCTTGTGTTCTGCTTGGAAAGATGATGGTACCGCTGTCTTTAGCGGAGGATGTGATAAGCAAGCTAAGATGTGGCCCTTGTTGTCTGGCGGTCAACCCGTTACTGTTGCTATGCACGATGCTCCTATTGTTGACATGGCTTGGATCCCTGGAATGAATCTCCTCGTTACTGGAAGCTGGGATAAGACTTTGAGGTAATAAGATTATTGTATTCTTTGACGAAATCAAACAAATGATAGAAGAACTGTCTGACTGATAGAACTAATGTATGTTGGTTTTTTTTTTTTTCTTTCCAGGTATTGGGACACAAGGCAGCAAACTCCTGTGCATACCCAACAGCTTCCTGATAAATGCTATGCTTTGTCTGTGAAACACCCTCTCATGGTTGTCGGAACTGCTGATAGGAATCTCATTGTCTACAACTTGCAAAATCCTCAGGTACAACTCGTGACTCATGGAAGGCTTTCCCATCCATCATATTACTATTTTTCTTGTGTATTGAACATTTTTATTGATTTGGTAAACTGCAGACTGAGTTCAAGAGAATCGTGTCCCCACTCAAGTACCAGACGAGGTGTGTTACTGCCTTCCCTGATCAGCAAGGCTTTTTGGTATGTCTCTCTTATTACCTTTTTAGATTGTTTTTTGGTTAATCAATGGTACGGGAATCTAGGTTGCTCTCTGATGCTACATTGCATTGCTCTCACGCACTTATAATTATATAATAATGTTTCATCAGTCACATCTTATTTCGATGGCAGAAAATGTTCAGTATATAACTAGATCCGATGCTCTCTCTATAGGTTGGTTCAATTGAGGGGCGGGTTGGTGTCCATCACCTGGATGATTCTCAACAGAACAAGAACTTCACATTCAAATGCCACAGAGATGGGAATGAGATCTATTCTGTCAACGCATTGAACTTCCACCCGGTAAGCTCCCTATCTCTCTGTAGTCTTAGACTTCTTCAACACCTTGAAAGTGGATTGTACAGATGGTAATTGTTATGAGTTGTGTAATATGAAGGTACAAGGAACTTTTGCCACTGCTGGCTCAGATGGAGCTTTCAATTTCTGGGACAAGGATAGCAAACAAAGACTCAAGGTATTATTATCATGTTAAATACGTGCTTTTTTATTGTCTTTCTTGATGCATAATATCTAACGGTTGTGTACATCACGAATGTCAGGCAATGTCGAGGTGCAGTCAGCCAATCCCTTGCAGCTCGTTTAACCACGATGGGTCGATATATGCATATGCGGTATGCTTCCTCTCCTTTGTTTTCACTTTATTATAAGACTTTGGAGATTATAGAGTAGAAAGTAATGTTTTTTTTTTCTGAACATTTTGTGATTTGTAGTCGTGCTATGACTGGAGCAAAGGTGCAGAGAATCACAACCCGGCAACCGCTAAAAGCAGCATCTTCTTGCACATTCCACAGGAAAGCGAGGTGAAGGCGAAGCCAAGAGTAGCAACCGGCAGAAAATGAGACTTTCTAATTGCTTTCAGTGAAGGGAGGATCTCTGTCTTCCTCTCTTATAGTGTGGATGATGCTTTTAGCTGTCTTCATGTCGTTTTAATTTAATGTAGGGGGAGTCTTTATCTTTCCCATCAAGTAAATTATCTCTGTCTGTCTTAGATGTTTCTCCTTTTGGCTCAGTTTGGAATTGTGCTCGTCTATGTACGCTACTCTCTGAAGCATAATGAAACTTTTCTAGAACTCTTAATATATTATTATTTTAAAGTTCATAAATTGGAGTGGTATAAAGGTTAAATAGACAACATTATACGCATAGTGCAATGAATTGAGCGTCTAAATATGGTTATGGCTATGGTTGAAGAAGAAGAGAGCGGGAGTGAAGCGAATGACCTGGACTTTTCCTATTGCAAAAACTCCCGCTACTTCACTAGAACTGCTGATCATCTTCAGACTCTCTCTCTTATATAAACAACTGCTGATCATCTTCAGACTCTCTCTTATATTTTCTTTTTCTGTTTTTACTCCATTTTGTTTCTTCTGTTTCGTTTAGTTTAGAACCAAAACCACAGGAGTATTTTGAATAATAAACCACCACCTTCATCATTAGAAAAACACTGCAAAAAGAGAAAAAAAGACAGGTTTCTTGTTATTAGCAGTAGCTGCTGGCCCCTTTACATGTTTTGAGATATTCTCGTTTTATTGCCTTTACAAAACTAATAAGATAAAAATAGCACAAGGATTGAGATAAGAGGGCCAAAACAGATTCTGATGCAGATCAACAACCCATAGAGCTTTATAACGAATTAACAGATAGTTACATCTTTTAAGCCTCCTCGTTAGAAATGTATAAAGACTCTACTAAACTCTCTGATGATGATTTACTTATGCAGCTTTTTGTGTGATTTCCCTTTTACATGGTCAAGATACCAGAGGGCTCCTTCAGCTGCATGCTCAGCCGCATCTTTCTTCTTGGGTTTGGGATCACCAAAGCATTCCAAAACTGTTGTTCCTGAAGAATCTCTAATCTCAACCACAACTTTGTATGTAAATCTGAACCCAAAAAACAAAACAAACCAAAAGTTCCATTTAAAAAAAAAGAAGTTGTGATTTCGAAACAGAAGGAAATGCAGATAGGTTAAGTGTCACTTACAATCTCATATGACAAGGTCCATCAACGTTACAACAATCATAAACAGGAGGTTTCCATCTCTTGGAAATGCATAGTTCGTGCAGCACCATTTTTGCTGACCCTTTCTTGGATTCATCTGGGATCATCCAAGCATTCACACAATGGGAAACTAAAAATCAGTAACCTAAATTCCAATCTCTGTTATGTACTAAAACCCAAGATAACTACTCTATGTTGTTACTTAACAAAGTAAGGGAGGTGAATGAATAAAAAGGTGGGCACCTTTAGATATTGATTTGGGGTTGTCTTCCTTGGGTTTAAGAAGAGGCCAAGTCTCTTGTGTGGTGGTGTCAACGCTTCTTGTGCTATTAGGATCGATCTGAATGTTGGAGAAGGAAGATTTGACATTGTCTTCTTCAATCTTCAGCGCACTAATCTCTTGGTATCTCTGCTTTGGCACAGTACCTGGCACCATCATTGTCCTTGGCTTCTGATAAATGTACACAGAACAATTCAAAGAAGAAACTATCACTGATTCCGACATATATTTATGTCGAAATCAACGAGGAAAAATCACAGAACAAATCGAAACGCCAGAGATTCTTCTTCTCTTTTAAACCTAAAGAATCAATCTTTATTGTTCATCTAAGTAAAATTGAAAGTATTACACATACAGCACATACAGCACACAATTTAGCTCCAAAGCGACATGGAAGCTTATCCGTGTTGAGCAAGCAAAGGTGGACTGGTGCAAAGGTATTTGGTTCCCCTACAATACACCTCGATTCTCATTTATGGCTTGGATTGCAGTTCTGAACAGACTACCCACGGGTGATAGAATTTTAAATTGGAATAGAGCTGTAACTACAGCCTGCTGCCTATGCCCCGAACCGCTTGAGACTCGTAACCACCTATTCTACCAATGCAAATTCTCAGAACAAGTTTGGAAAACTCTCACCCTTAAGCTACTAGCTCTGCGTTATACAAATGAATGGGAAGGGGTAGTCAGGCTCCTAACAGACCAGACTAGCAACTCAACCCGCTCGTTCTTGCTCAGATATGTTTTTCAGACGACACTCTCTGCTATCTGGAAGGAAAGGAACGGCAGACGGCACGGCGAAAAGCCAAACAATCCTGAGACATTGATCAAACGTGTGGACCAAGCAACAAGAAACCGTATCTCCAGCTTGCGGCTCATGGGTTGTAACAAGCATGATAAAGCCATGGAAACATGGTTCTCAGTGAGATAAACACTGAGTTTTTTTTTTTCTGTTCTCAGATTTCATAAACTCTCAAACTTATGCTACATTCATTGTAAAAATGTTTTTTCTTGAATAAATTTAACATTAATTCAAAAAAAAAAAAAAAAAAAATTGAAAGTATTTTACCAGAGAGGAGGAGTGACTCATGGGGATAGAAGAAGGATCGAGAGGAGGAATGTCTTTGAGGCTGATGTTGATGATAGATCTTCTTCTTCTTGATGTGTTTCGCTTCGATTCCTGATCCTCCTCCTCCATTTTCTCTCTCTCTCATAACTGCCAATTCGTCAAGTTTCTCGATTCCTCCCTAAACGGATAAGGTTGTTAATTTAATTACAACTCTTTTTTTTTACTAATTTACTTACAACTCACACTAGTTTTTTTTTTGTCTTATTCTTCTTTAGGTCTGGTCCCCCAAAGTCAAAAGCTTTTGTGTTTAAGAAAGTCAAAAAGCCTAATTAACTCTGTACTTGACTAACGATTTAAAATAAAACAGATAAAAAGTGGAAATTGCACAAAGAACCAACCAACATTCAATTCAAAAGATTACAAATAAGGAAATGTGTTTTTTATAAAATCCGCAATGAACCGCCGAGCTCTAGTGGTAGAAGCGGGATGAGTGAGTGCAACACATCTGTTATAAGAGGTCTGTAACTTGGCTCTGGCTGCACACACAACACTGCCACCGCTGCTACCTGATAAAGATGCTTCAAATCCATGCTTCCTTTGATTGCTGGATCCAATATGTTTGGCAGATTTGCTCTATCACTGAGCTTAGGTACAGCCTGTTCAACAAATAGAGATTAACAAAGATCTCTTAAAAGAAGTCAGTTGATGGTTCTTTTGAAAAGTTGTACGTACCCAAGTGACTACTGATTCGGGTTCAGTTGATGGTTTCTCCACTGATTTCTTTCCAAGGAGAAGCTCTAGGAGAATCACCCCAAAGGAGTATACATCATTCTTGTCTGTTACTTTCCCTGTAAAGGATGAAAAAGAATATGAGACATGAAAAATGTGAGACTAGTTGATGCTTATTAGTTACCATCGAGAAGATACTCTGAAGGTCTGTTCAGATTTTTGTTCTGAGTCATCAACACAGTGGCATACCCAAAATCTGATATCTGAAGAGAAAGCAAACAGATCATTACAAGAAGAATGTTACATTATACATATCAATCTCTTTTATAATTTTTTTTACCTTTGCGTTGAAATCAGAGTCAAGAAGGATGTTAGACGATTTCAAATCTCTGTGAACTACAGGAGGATGGCAATGCTCATGAAGATACTCTAATCCTCTTTATAATAAAAAGAGATAAAAAAAAATTGTAAGCATTACAAATGTGCTTGGGGATCATATGAAAAACTGCTAATGGGTGAATGGACTATTTACCGTGCTATATCAACAGCGATTTTCATCCTAAGCTGCCAAGTTAAACCTGAACCTTGACTAGGCCCTTCAAGTATATCCAAAAAAAGTAAGAAAAAAAATGTTAAAAAGATTGAACAAAGAGTGCATAAACTGATTCATATCTTCAACATAAACCCTTACCATGCAATTGACTCTCCAAAGAACCATTCTGCATCATCTCATACACAATGCATCTCGTTTGGCGGTACACGCTAAACCCCAAAAGGGAAACTATGTTCTGATGCTTGATCTTAGCCAACCAATCTACCTCATTCTGCATCATACATTTTCAACCAAAAAACAAAACTAGTTATGAAGAAGGAGATGGTTCTATAGATGTGGAAAGGAATCAAATGTGGTTGATCAAAAACCTCAAACTGTTTCTCAATGTCTGTATCACCACCACAATCAAGCTTCTTCACAGTGACAGAAGACTTTCCATCAAGACAAGCGCTGTAAAGACATCCCCGACCACCTCTGCTCAACACATTACCATCGCTGAACTTGTTTGTTGCAGATTCAAGCAGCTGGTATTCATAGACAGGGATGGTTCCTTTGGTGACAGAATCAACCTTGCGTACAACAGGTTTGGTGGATACACTACTCTTCACAGAATCTTCAGATAATAAAGCAAAGAAACAAAAAGTAAGCGCCAAGAAGATTACATTGTAAAAAAGGATAAAAATGGTTAAGACTTTTTAACATTACCGGACTTCCCCTTGATCCCGTTGAAGCTGTTGTTGTTCATACTTCTGTACCTCCATAGCAAGAGGTAGAGAAGCAGCATGACTGTGATGCATAGGAGTGTTGAGGAGGCTATAAGAGCGATTAGAATCTTCTTGTTCAAGTCCTGGCGAATCACCACTTTAACAATGGGAGGTCCTGAGAGAGAGAGAAAGTAGTATCATTGAAAAAAAGGTCATCTTTTTCTTTCTTAATTGGTTCAGATAAAAAAAAAAGTTTCCATTTTTGTTCCGGAAATAGGATCAATTTTCAAGTAAAGTCGATTCCTTTTGGTTTTCTCTAGCAAACCCAATAAGGGCAAGTACAAGAACTAGTAAGGAAGGCACCAAATCACTCAAAATCAGTAAAAGCCAAGATTTAGAATTTTACCTGGGGATTGAGCTCCTCCGAGTCGACGAGGAGAAGCCAGAGAGATAGGGATTTCTTGGGGAGTAGCAGAGACGAAAACAACGGAGAAGAAGGAGAACCCAAGAAGACAAATAGGCAAGAGCAAATGACTAAGGAGGCACATTCTTTTTGTTTGGTGTTTCACAAACATGCAGAGAGAGAGAGAGAGAATGTGAAACTATGAAGCTTCTTTTGAGTTCTTTTTATTGAGATGGGGAAGAAATCTTTGAGATAATCTTGTCTGAAGATGGAGACAAGAGAGAGAGACACTGTTGGGGTTGGGAAACAGAGAGAGAGAGAGAGAGAGAGAGAGAAGGACAATATGTATTGGGTTTGGTCTTCATGTGGCAGTTATCAAAAGGTGGAAAAAGTTGAAACCAAACCCATAAAAGAGAGTGCGCCTTGAGGAAAGAGAGAGAGGGACCGGACGTGGGCTGATAAGACGTGGAATTGTGGACTGATGCAGCATTCTCAAGCTCCATTTTTTCATTAATTTGTATTTTACTGTATACTTATTACAAACAAAATTAACATTCCCAAAAATGTAAGATAATGCAACTCTGCTGTGCGATAGGTTAAAGAAGAGAACCTTCATTGATTGTGTCTGTCTATTTAATTAAGGCTAGATAGCAACATTTCCAACGCTAACTCAACTTAATTAATTGCAGCATTATATAGATTTCAAAAATTATAGTAGTATAAATTGTTGAAGTTTTGTGTGTTTGACGTGTAAAGAGGGTCAGAAATCATCAACTTTCAAGAAATCGCCGATCAGTAGCTAGAAGTTTTATAACGACTAAGCTGAAATTCAGGGTCTATGCGAACACTATGCATTATTGAATTAATAATTTTAGAATTATTAATTGCTAAAATCGAATTGTCGCCTAGATGTTGTCTATGCCGATTTTCAGAACTCGATTTTCAGAACTCGATTTTCAGAACTTTAAAAAATCATAAGAATTATGTTTGTGTGGATAAATTTATACTGTATATGAAAGAAATAATTTGTTTCAGGCCAATTATATAACTAATATTTTGCCCCACAAATAAGTATATATAAGTAATATTTTATCGGTGTGTGATGTTTGATAGAGAAGGCAAAAAAGGAATATGTAATGGATTATGTAATCTCTAGAGGTTTGTTTGCATCGAGGCACATTACTCCAAATGATTCGATTGGGTCACTGTGCATAATTCATTTCATGCGGATTTAGTGACCTAAAGGACAAAGTCATGGTTGAAAGAACTGAATCCAATGAATAAATACACCTTTTTATTACAAGAAAGAGTCCAAAAGTTTTGAACATTATTCATGTGAACTTTCTATGTCTGTCCTATTCAACTTTAATACCCACACAAGTGGTCACATACACTTACACACAGCTGTACAGTTGACAATCAATCAAAAATAAAATTCAAAAGAAAAAAAAGAACTGATTGGGCCTTACAAGAATAATGAGCCAGAACAGGCCCAACAGATATTAAAGAGAATCAAACGTGGGTTCCCCATTCGACTAAAAGCCAGCAAGATATCAGCTCCGGGAACCACAATTTGAGGGAGAGTGTCCAAAGAAACTACGAGTGCAAGACAAAGAAGATGAAGCAAGAACTCACATTCATGTTTGAGATAAAGAGATACGTTGTCTATAATTGAACTTTATTGTCAAACTTCCCACACAACTTTAAGTCTATATAGCCTGCAATAATAAACTCTAGTACAACTTTTCTACCCCAAAATGATGGATGGATAAGAGTCTTATCATAAGACACATTATCCCTTTTGCGAAAATGAAAAGAACAAAAACGAGAGTTACAGAGAGGATTTGTTTTAAAACTTGTAATCTGGGTTGTCACGAAGTCCGAGCTTTGAGAGTGAAAGGCAGTAAGAGTCCCAGTCTGTTCGTCTCATATACTTGAGCAGTTTCTTCCTTCTATGCACCATTGCTATAAGTCCCTTCCTCGAATGCTTGTCCTAGTTTAGGTTACAGAGTGTTACAGAAGGAAAGACCACCACTACTAGCTTCAGAAGAGGAAAGAGAAAAAAAAAAGGATTGAAAGCTAACCTTATTATGTAGAACAGAGGATAGATGCTTGATCTTAGTAGTCAGTTGTGCCACTACAAAGAAATACCATATTGATGATTGATCACTAACAAATAATAATATAACAAACGAAATGAAACGTGATTAACCAATAAGATTAGCCTTTTATGCAGATGATTCAAAGTTTACCTTGAACACGAGCAGAACCACAATCAGATTCAGACATCTTGAACTCATCCCTGACCTTTGCAAGCTCGACTTTCATCTTCTCCGCGGATGACATGTTATCCGGGTGGAAATACTGCGTTTTGATTTACATACATAATCAATCAATTGCCTTAAAAAACAGCTTAAAAGAAGTAACAAGGGAAAGAAGACTTTACAGTCTGAACTAGCTCCTCCTTGGGAGGCTCCAGCAAATACTTTGAGGTCTCACTGAAAACGCTGAAAAGATCCACGTTCTGAACTGCAACCACATCGAAATCAACCTTCCAAATTAAAATCACAAACAAAATCAAAACAAGATAAAAAAAAAAATTATAACTTTACTTGCTATTGATTTTCTGGCTTCAGCATCTTTCTTTTCTTGAATACCAGACCTCAAGTCATCGAACTGAAACCCCTTACTACTCCTCGTCCCCTGCTGTGCTTTCTCCTCTTCAACCTCTCTCAGCTTAACAAGCCTCTGGTTCAGCTCCTCCAGCGAGAACCAACCTTCTTCTTTCTTCCCTTCTGGTCTGTACTGTCTCAGTATCTCCCCCAGCTCTTGAGTGTTGTATCCCCTGATAAACTCAGACTTCACCTCCTCCCCTTTCTTCTCCCTCTCTTCAAACACCGAAAGAGGCAACCCCTCACTGTGTTTGGTCTGAATGTTCGATAGATTAGACCATCTCGTCGTCTCTTGTGGCCTCCTCATCTGTCTTAAATTCTGCTTTAGGCTCTCAAAAGACGAACTTTCGAGGACGGTTTGCTTGTAGAGATCCTGCAAACCCCTCGCCGGCGGAGGAGATGCTGATCGGAGTCGGAACTCGTTGAGATTGCGTTTTATGGGATCGAATCCGGAGATTTGTCTTTGAGATTGCTGGAGGCTGCTCTTGATGCCGCTCAAGTAGGAGGAGATTTTGGAATCGGGAGGTGGTTGATCGCCGGATTCGTTGCCGTCTTGAGGAGATGAGGTGGAGAAGAGATGGATCAGAGAGGGGTTGGAGTGTAAGCGTTGTTTGCGTCTGGCGAGATGAAGCGCCATTGCAAGCTGAGATCTCGCCGGTGCCTTTAGGGTTTTTGTTGGGTGGTGATAGAGTGGAAATGAAAGTGATGGATGGACTCAGTTCCGGTTATCTGTGAACCGGGAATTTGAAAATGCGATTTTGAAGACCGGATTGTTAGGCGGGGACGGTTTATTAACTTTCGGTAATAAAGTGACAAGACAAGCTTTAAACCACATCATTACTTTACTGACTTTAGAAAACTAAAATCCTACGTTTTTGAGAGGTCAGAGACTCCGAAGCTTTTAATTAGCTAGTCTGTCTATAGCTTCACCTGAATTTGAATTAAACACACAAGTTTGATGGTAATTTATTTTCAAAGAAATTAGTAAAGAATTACTGATAGTTAACACACAACCTTTGTTTGTGTCTGGCGAGATGAAGCGTCATTGAAGCTGATTTCAGCGGCTCCCAGGTGCGTCCACTTCACAGTCGAGGTCCAAGCACTCAACACACGTATATAAGACATAACAAGCATGCTGGAAGCTCTCCAAAAGATTATGAAAGATAAATAATTTTAAATTTTACCTATGAATGACAATAAACAAAAAAATTTTAATTGACTTCTCAATTAATATATAGAAATATACCTAAAAATAAAATTTTAACTTTTACTACAATGTCAGAAATAAAAGAAGTATTTTAATAGGTTACCAGATTTTGACCGTGCTTTTAGAAGCACGAGTTTGATTTTGAGTAAAAATATTAGTTGGCATTGAGTAATATTTTTAAATTTTTGATTTACTGAGTTATGTTAAAAATAGATATTCAGTGTTTTCATATCTGACCAAGACTCACGGTCGAACCGGTGAATAATATATAATTGAGTTTACATTTAATAAAATTTTGATAATTAAAAATATGATAAATCTAAAATGTTATCAGTAACCTATGATCTAACCATGATTGGTCCGTTAAAAACCCATAGAAAAATGATAATATTTTAAATTTTTTTTACATTTTAATTATACATAAAACTAAAAAACTATTAGATTTTTAACTTTTGTAATTTGATGATTTTTTTACTATTCAAAAAAATGATATTAGAAAATCCAAAATTTATTTATATGATAATATTGATTTATTTTGTTATTTATATTTTTTTAGGAATAAATTTAAATATGTCGGAAATATTGGCAGATATAATTTATTATAAATTGTATTAAATAGAATCATATATTGAAGATCTTAATTAATACATAAATGATCGAGATATTTATGTAGATTTACTTATTTCAATCTTACCTTATTCAAGCTATATTTAAGGATATATAGTTAGTAATATTATATGTTAAACAAAATTATATAAGGTATATAGTAGACAAAATTATTTAAGGTATAGTTTAAAAATATTCTACCTAGAATTAAGTTGGGTCTATAGAATTTGCTTTGGTTATAAGGTCAATAATAAAAAAAATGGACCAACAATTATTAGTTTTTATTTATTATGTTTTAAATTTATTGTACGGGAAAAACGGAAAATAGGAATGAGTTATAGAGTATTCTTGAAACAAATTTGGTTTATATTTATATTTAAATATTATTGGTTGTTTAAAAAGTTAATAACTAAATAAGATATAGACATTATAATGAACTACAATATATTTGGTAGAATTTTTGGGACAATAGGTTTTTGGTGGTGTTAATAGGATATGAATAGAGTTAGGGTTTTAATCGAGTTTTAGAGTATATGGTTAGAACAAAAACAAATTTCGACGGGTTAGTAAACATTTACGAAATCAGTTTTAAAATTCGATATATAAATTGTTGAAATTATTAGACTGTTTTGTTTAAATAGACAAAACATGATATTTTATAATTTGTTGGACTTTTTATTACCCAAAACCATTTAAAAATTAGAAAAGTAGTAGTTAATTTTTTAATTAATTAGAAAAGTCAACAACATATCCTAAACATGCTTATGCTATAATCGTATATATATATATATATATATATATATATATATATATATATATATATATATATATTTAGAACCATTAACAAGTAATAATCGTAATACTTGATGCTTGACTTGTACTTGAAGGTAGTAAGATTTTCAGACTAGCGATTTGATTTGGCAACGTCAAATACTTGTTTTTTAAGCCGAGTACAAGTCAAGTAGCAAGTATTGACCGAGTAACAAGTATCGATGTCCAGCCCTGGTGATGTGAGCTGTTCAAGTGGAAATGAAAGTGATGAACTCTGTCTGGTTATCTCTAAACCGGGAATTAGAAAATGTGATTTTGGAAACCGTATTAGAAGGGAACGATTTATCAACTTTCGATAAAAGTGAGAAGACAACGATCATCATTACTACGAACTTCAGAGAATTAAAATCTTATGTTACTGAGATCAGAGACTCGGAAGGTTCTTTTTCGCTACTTCGCTTGCATCTTCTTTTCAAATACAACATTTCGTTTAGGCAGGGGCGAAGCCAGACTATTTTTCTCGTGGATGCACAAATTAATACAAGTTAAAAATAAATTAAATATAATGGTATAAAGGGGGTTTTGAACTCAAGTTGTTAGGGAGACGTGGGTGAACTTTTACCAAGTAAGCTATATTAACCATAATATCCATTGTAAAAAAATGCAAACTTAATACAATAGGGGGTGCACGTGCACCCTTAGTCTTCCACCTAGCTTCGCCCCTGCGTTTAGGTTCAAATGAAGACAACGATTATCATGACAATTATTTTTCCCAAAACTCATGTCATGTTAGTTGTTACCATAACTATCTCATCAGTCCATACGCCCGACGTTACCCTACTTTTCCCACAAGTCCAGCACACGATGGAATAAAAAAACATTGCCACAAATGGTCTATGCCACGTATGTAATTAAGTGTGTCCCACACTTATCAAGAAAAGAAAAACAAAAAAAAAACAAAAGTAAGTTCTCTTCAATCTAACTCCTCGATATATATATATAACAAAATCCACCCATTAAATTTGACACAGAGATATCTTCCTCTCTACTTTTTCGCCACCATCTCTCCCCTCTCTCTCCCTATCTCTCTAAAGCTTGTTTTAAGATTCAGACTATGTTAAGCGAAAACTGGACTCGAGTGGCCATGTCTGACGACTCGTTGGTGGCCGACGCGCTGCTCCTTCTCCGCCACTCGGAGCCAACACCACCGCTGAAGAAAGTCGACGCATCTCCTCCCATCAAGCTGAAATGGAGCGTGCGTCAAAGGAGATCGAAGAAAGGAGACCAAACCAGAGCCAGCCCCACAACTCCTCTCTCCTTGAGCGGTGCCACGTCTCTCAGCGGCTGCGGCGGTGGCGCTACCACCGTGGAAGGCCTTGAGGAGACTAGCGCCGCCGTCAAACCCTCTGAGACCTTTAGATCTAAGGTTTGTCCTGATCATTTCACTCTTTCTTTTTTTTTTTGGTTTTCCCAATTTAAAAACTAAGCGTGGGCACGTAGACTCGTTAGGCAGGTACTGTTTTGTGCGTCTGTGACGTATAACATATCCATCGGTGCGGCGTTTCAAACAGTCATGTGTCTTTTTATGCGTTTTCTCTTCATGTAGTAACGAGTTCCCTTGTTGTTTGAGCTTATATATTGCCGATTATACCCTTGACCTTAAACAGACGGCCACGCGATGCGACCTTTTGTTCATTTAGGATCCACGATCGGTCTACTCTTAATGATGAGCATCATTTAGGTACACCGACTTTTAGTTTACCAAAGTACCCCCACAGTGGACTCAGTATTGTATTAGGCAACTTGATGATGTGTTTCTCTCTTTTCCAAGAAACTATAGCTAACTTTCTCCATATGTACTAGATTTGGTTATCTTCTTGGAAACACTTCTTGATTTAAAACTCGGTGATCTCTGCTTTTTTGCTCTTTTTGCAAACCAAAGAGTCACGTTTCCCACTTTTGGTGCCATCACAGTCACCTCTCTTTCTGCTTTTGCGGAAGACTAAAAAGCCCCTCACTTCAAGGGATGTGTTTTTTTGGTCAAAATCACACATTCATTAACATTTTTAAATGACTAAAGCACCCTTGTCAGCAGATGAGCTCTTTTTACGCGGTAAAGTGTTGTCCCGGTCAAAGTGAGAGATTATCGTTTGGTTTAGGAGGCGTTTTCGTGGAACTGAATCTACGTTTAGAAGAGTATGAGTGGATTAGGTACGTGTGTGGTAGGGTTTAGTGGGGACTGGGGAGGGCAGTTATCAGATGTGGCGCATTGTCAGTGGTCAAAGTCAGTTGTTGCAAGTGATTTGGTTCTCGTCCGTATATATTGCTGACAGGCAATAGAGTTAGCCAGCTTATGTAAAACAAAACATTAGTTAGCTAAGATTGTTGTCTGATTTTTAAGTTGACTTCGATCGGTTGTTATAATTGTCTTTTAAAGAGCCAAAGTAGAGAGTCTTCAACTAAAAAAAGAAGGGGAATTTTTTGGTTTATTAAAGAAATATTTCAAAAATGATTAATAAGGACAACTGGGTGCTGTGGGAGAATACGTGACACTAGTTTGGTTTTGAGGAGGAAAAAGCATGACGTGTGAATGTGACGACCAAACATACGCGTTTTAAGTCTAAGAACTCACGCTCCACTCACGTGATTCTATATTTTCTCTTTTTCTTTCGAGGGCATATGTTGTTGACCAAGCAGATTCTGAATTTACACGGTTTAGAAGTTTTCAAAGTTGTTATTTGTTAATGTTAACTAGAAATGATTCTTTTCTTCCCACCTTATCGTGCCTCTAAAGTCTCTCTTAAATGGTACTCCCTCCGTTTCACAAAGAGTGTCACTCAACCTCTTTTCACACATATTAAGAAACTCATTAAAATGCATTTATATTTTCATTAATATCACATATCTAACCAATAGTATTTTAGATAAATAGGTTTATTTATAAGATCAATGCATTTGCAATTAATTTTGAGCTGAAAGTTTATAAAAATTACATTGGTATTGTAGAATGACACTTATTATGAAACAAGAAAAATCAGCTAAAGTGACACTTAATATGAAACAGAGGGAGTAGGTGTGTTGTTTCTTTATATAAATGCTATAGGAAACAAAACTAAATTCTTGTTTTTATGGTATAAGTTTGGTGTGAGCTGGCTTTTATCTGGTGGTGTCGTAAGTCACACGCCATAATCTGATCTGAGTTTTGGCTTTTTGTGTACAGGTTTTTCAAACGAGTGCAATAACAACGACTCTGTTCAAGAGATCAAGGAAGAAAAAGGTAAAAAAAGAGAAATGACTGTTTCTTCATAGGCTTATATGAATATGTTTAGACATATACTCTGAAAATCTGCCAGTGAATATCATTACATATCAGTTGATTTTCTCTAATAAATGTGTCGTTGTGGACAGACTTTGGCAGAGCTTAAACACGAAGAAGTCATGCTCTTAAAGGAAAGCAATGGCCTTAAAAATGTACAAACCTACTTTTTGCTTTCTTCTTCATGTCTCTATTTATTAAGTCTAATGTGCTAAATATTAGTATTGGTTATTGTTTTTTTCTCCTTGAATCAGGAATTAGCAAGTATGCGCAATTTGATGGAGCAACAAAGAGCAAGAAACAATGCTTTAAAGAAGATGAAGGTGAGCACTATTTCTTTTCCTTGCTCTCTAGACATTTACTTGTAATCATGTAACTCATCAAGTCGATCATATCCATATGTATGCAGGCTGATTCACAATCTGCCTTGACCTGCAAACTCGAGCAAGGCTCCTCTTTCTTGCTCCCTGACCTAAACATGCCACTAGATACCGACACGAGCCCATGAGCATATTTTTCTTATTTTTTTCCCATCACACTCGAACCACAATACCTCCTCCTACCCACAAATATGTTTTTAACTGTAACTATATGAGTATGAACAATGTAGATTAATATAACCCTTTCGGCCATTTCCCATGGCCGCTGTAGAATATTGGCTTCAAGGTGAGGTCATTCGAGTTTATGTTTCTCGATATATCCTCTTCTCTAGGCGGTCGTATGATTTTTTTTTTGCTCTGTCATTCTCCCATTGTCACAGGATGAGATGTAGTTACCATCATAGACAATACATTTTACTATATTTCTTATCGTCTTTAGTAAGATGTATTGCAAGATCACATGGCCCTTTCTGTCAATGTAACACGTTCCAAAAACTCTTTTCTGCTTTGTAATTTAATGAAAACTAGATATTGATTCGCACAACTGTGCGGGTGATTATGTTCATTTTATACATATAAATATTTCATTTACACAATTAATGGTATATAATTTTAATTCTACCATATTTCTAATAGTTTAATATAATATTTATAAAAACAACAATTTCATGTTTGCTTGCAGTAATTTAATTTATTATTTTATATTATTAGTGATATCATCTTTATTAAAATATGAACACTAACTAAAACCTTACATTATGTTCAATTTAATATTTACTTAGATATTAATTTTCTTAAGATTGCATTTGTAGTATAGATTTTGGTCATACATATATGTTAACCGAATTATTTGTATGGATTAAATCTTTGACATAATAACTTATATTAAGTGTAGTTATATAACATCCCCTTCATTTAAATTATTAAACCTAAAATTGTGATGTATTGTTTGTTTTTTTTCATTTTAAACCTAAATTTTCTCTTCATTATCTATGTTTTTGAAGTTTTTATAGTGTCTATTGGTGATTTAGACTTTTCGACTCCGAAAATATTGGATTATTTACAATGAATTTTCAATGTTAAAACTTCTATTTGCAATTTTTCATCTATCATACATCACGTTATGTAATTTAACACTTAAGCCTAGAACTACATTTGATAATAAACACGCTGAAAATAAAAATATTCACATAAAATATATAACTGCAATCATTCATTTGTCATTTTTTAATAAAATTAACTGGTATAGCATGTATTGCACTTTCAGAATTGCACAAGATAAAATAAACAAAAACATTACATTTATAAATAGTATATGAATATGGTCTATATAAAAATGAATTTAATTATCTATTTGTAAACAAAGCAAATATATTAAATTATTGGGTATCTTATGTTATAACAGAAATCATTCATATTGATAGCATATTTTCAACAATATGGTACAAAATTCTGAATTAACAAATCTTAAATTTTAAATTTTAAGATCAAAGATTTAATTAAAAAATATTAGTTAAATTAATATCAAAAATTTAATAAAAAATAGTACACGGGTTTAATATAATTACATAATGAATTAGATACTTAAGAGGTTTGTTTTATAAAAATGAAAATAATTTTAGGATCACATTGTTTAATCTAAAACAATGAGTCCTAAATTGTAATTATTAAGAAGTATAGGGTTAAAACCACCAGCTGATTAAAAAGCTAAAACCCTAGAGTTAAAGTTCAGTTTCAGCTTCACTGTCTTTTAACGACTCTTTAGTACTGTTCCTTCTCCGACAAAAGTGAAAAAAAAAAGCACACGAAATGGCGTCTCTTGGCCAAATCACCCTCCCGCGTGCGGCTTCGTTGCAGATGAGCCTCCTACGCCGACCGATGAGAACATCTATCGGATTCAACGGTCGGATCGTGAGCAAACAAGCAGAGGTTTCGGTGAAAGCGAGCGTGAGCCAGAAGGTGATTGAAGAAGAGGCAAGAGTTCTAGTGGGCACATACGCGCGTGCTCCAGTGGTTCTCTCGAGTGGTAAAGGTTGTAAATTGATGGACGCAGAAGGGAAAGAGTATCTGGATTGCGCATCTGGAATCGCTGTGAATGCTCTCGGACACGGAGATACTGATTGGCTTCAAGCTGTCACTGACCAAGCTGCTCTTCTTGCCCACGTCAGCAATGTCTATTACACCATTCCTCAGGTATTAATTTGACTAATCACATTTGGTATCATTTAGTAACATTCGTGATAAGGTTAGAGTATTCAACTACTGTTCACTTCTTTGCAGATAGACCTCGCTAAACGCCTCGTGGCAAGTTCTTTCGCGGACCGTGTGTTCTTCTGTAACTCTGGAACAGAAGCCAACGAAGCAGCCATCAAGTTTTCTAGAAAGTTTCAGAGATTCACCCATCCTGAAGACATGGAAGTGGCTACAGGCTTCATCGCATTTACGAATAGTTTCCACGGTAGAACCTTGGGAGCTCTTGCCTTGACAAGCAAAGAACAGTACAGAACTCCTTTCGAACCTGTGATGCCTGGCGTTACGTTCTTGGAATACGGTAACATTCAAGCTGCTACAGATCTTATCCGCTCGGGTAAAATAGCTGCTGTGTTTGTGGAGCCTATACAAGGAGAAGGTGGGGTTTACTCTGCTACAAAAGAGTTTCTACAATCTCTTCGCTTAGCTTGTGATGCTGCTGGATCTCTTCTCATCTTCGATGAGGTACATATCATAGTGTAATATCTTGAAAGTACTTAGACTAGCACTCGGGTTTTCAGTTCCGGTTCTGGTTATTTGAATTACGGATTATTCGGGTGGGGATGTTTAGGAACCGGATATTATTCGAATCAGATCGGGTAATGTTAAGCTCGGGTCGGTTTTCTACTTTTTTGTTTTCTAAACCTGAAATGGAACCTAATTAGAAATAATTCAGGTTTGGTTCGGGTTTAAAGCTATAAAAACAAAAGAAAAAAAACCAGAGTTAACCTCAGAAAACCCCAAAAAAAATTTGAAAATATATTTGGGTGATTTGCTTTTTTGATATTTTATTTATAAATTAAATTATACATATAAATTGAAAATAATTAATATATTTATTATATTTCAAATATTTGGGTTTTTGTAAATTTCGGTCTTTTCAATTTTATCGGGGTTCATGTTCTGTATTTGGGATTTGGATAATATGTCCAAGACATTTCTTGACTTTGATCTTGTTCTTTTGGTCTCTTCAACTTCTCCAGGTTCAGTGTGGTTTGGGTCGAACCGGTAACCTATGGGCATATGAAGCATTCGGTGTAACACCTGACATAATGACGGTTGCAAAGCCTTTAGCCGGTGGTTTACCAATTGGAGCGGTGCTTCTGACTGAAAAAGTTGCTGAGACCATCAAATATGGAGATCATGGTAGCACATTTGCAGGGAACCCTCTTGTGTGCAGTGCAGCCATCGCTGTTTTTGATAAAGTATCGAAACCATCTTTCTTGGCCAGTGTCTCGAGCAAAGGTATATACTTTAAGGATCTGTTGGTGAAGAAACTAACAGGAAACTTGCACGTGAAGGAAGTGAGAGGAGAAGGGCTTATCATAGGAGTGGAGCTTGATGTGCCGGCAAGCGCATATGTGGATGCTTGTCGTGATTCTGGTCTTCTGATCTTGACGGCGGGGAAAGGGAATGTCGTCAGGATTGTTCCGCCGTTGATCATATCGGAGGAGGAAATCGAACGTGCGGTTGAGATTATGTTCCATAATTTAAATGCGCTTGACTGAATATTGAGGTAGAATGTAAATTATTCATCGACTATCAATTGTGTTCTTAAAATTCTATATTTTCTTAAATAAGCTCAAGTGTATCAGTAATTTTGCATGTTTACAATTCATAACTGCTGTTTCTTGGTTCATTTTTCCTGAAACATGTTTTTTTTTTCTTTTTTTTGACAAAAAAGTTAAACCCGGATCACTATTGGAACCAGATCTAATTTTTGGGGGAGTCGCAAGCCCGCGGATAGACTCTTTCTCTAGGACATTCAAATGGGTTCTAAAACATGGATCCATATCCGCGTTAGGCGAACAGAACAATGTGACTTAGTTTCGCATAGCAGGTGGATCGAATCTGAAATATGTTGTTTTTTGATTCTTTCATGACTAAATGTGTGTAAGTTTACAAAAAATGATTAAATGTGTACAATTCTTTTCTGATAGTGTATTAATAATATTCAAACTCTGACCAGAAATGATAAATATTCAAACAAACAAAAATTATAGTATCTTGGAATATATTCTAGCAGAGACGATGTGGAGCAGGAGAATATATTTTTTTTTGTCAAGAACCTGAGAATGTAAATTTCTATATCTGAGAATGGACTTTGTTTTCTTTTTTTTGGAATGCTTACTTCATTTTTGCCTCAGAAAAAAATCTAGGATTAAGATTTTGATGTCTTAGACTGTAATATAATTTGAGGTAAAAAAAAACAGATGTACAGATGTTCTCCACCATGCCAGAAAAGCTCTTATTTTTTCACCAAACAAAGCAACTTCTGAATTTTGATGTCTCATATGGGCGCTGCAGAGTATGGCAAATCTGGGTTATCAAGACGTTATTATTGGATCTGACTTCAGAGATATCATCGCAGCAGTGAAGAAACCAATTGACTGGCCTTTGTTCAGAGTTCTTCTCCAGAAGATAAATGTTTTGTGTGCTAGTTTCATATCAGTGGCTTTTGAAGCGGAAACCTCTTCATCAAATCAAATAGCTCGTGAGATTGCGAAGAGTGTGCTTCGTGATGGTCGTTTCCAATCTTATTTGGCGTTAGGAGGTCCAACATGATTACATCAAAAGATTTTAAGCAGATCATCTCCAATTGGCTCGTCGATCTTTTTTAAGGTTGAGCTTGTTGTTGTGTTTTCTTTTTATCTCATTGTTCTTGTTATCACATTTCCATCACTGCGGTGATTTACTATTTCAATTTGAAGAAGTTAAAAAAAAATTGCATTCTCTATGAATGTATAAAGATGTGTTGTAGTTTACAATAATATACTCTTAGATTTTGATCCGTGTTTTCAAAGCGCAAAATTTCTAAAATCAATCAAATTTACTTGATATAAATTTATACTTTATATTGTGTATATACACTTAAATGTTACGAATGAAGTCTTGCATTCATTGGTACACCTGACCTAGACTTACAATTAAACCAGAAAATCCAGTGACCTGATATGTAATTCAATTTGGTTTTCAAAAAATTCTCATTATTTAAAATTTCTATAAAAACTAAAAACGCTAAAGCCAAAATCCGGCTACCGGTTAGAACTGATGATGACCCGATATGTAATCCCGATCTGACTTAAATAGTTATATTTAGGGCATTCTAATGTATAGGTTTATGAAGTTTAGATGAATGGTTGATATATTATTAATTTGATCCTCCAGTTTTATAAAATTTAGCTATACAATTTTTAGTCAAATATTTTTTCATATTACTGTAAGCGTAATGGATCAATATTTGACAAAATACAAATATAAATAGTAGTTAATTATTAATATTTATTTTTTTTCAAACACACACACACACATATATATATATATATATATGTGTGTGTGTATATTAATTTAATACTGTAACTATGATAATTATATTTTATATTTGGTGAGAGTTTTGAAGAATTTGTTTCTTCCATTTGGATTAATGTACAGTTTCATATGTACAAATTAGTAGGCATAAATAATTATATCTTATATTAATAATAAAATACTATTTACTAGTTAATCAAATTTAGTATTAATATAAATTGGTTTCATTAGTTAAAAAATTAGATGTAAGTATAAATAATAAGAAATTTAGTTAAATGAAATGATCCGATCTGAACCATTTGTAAATACAGAAAAATTACTTATGTTTTAATAGTATTGGTATTGATATATGTATTTCATAGTAATCATTAAATGTTAATGACTTAATACGGGGTACTTAAACGGTAGACTTTATAAAATTGTGGCGGTTATTTTCATGTCTAGACAATTATAATACTATAATAATAAATAATATGATGACAAAAATATAATTATAAATAATATATAGTTTATTATTTATAAATGATAATAAATAATATATTATAATAATAAATACTAATAAATAATTTATTATAATATAAAATCTTATAAAATAAATAATATAAACTTTATCATTTGTAAATAATGATATTTAATATCAAACATAATACATATTTAGTATATCGGTATAATTTATCCTAAGCGTGTAACCAATAACCTAACGTTCGTTTACTTGTTTTAGGAGTTAGGCGTTGTGTCACCGCCCGTTTTACACCTAATGCTTTTATTAATCAAGGTTTAATTCTATTTTTTTAGCTGACGACTATGCTGTAGTAGTCTGAGCAATTTCCACGATCAAATCTAAAACGTGCGTCATAGAAGCCAGCACGTGAGCCAGTTTGACCAGGCGATGTGACGTCGGTGAGTGTAAGCACGTGTGCCAGTTTAGGTTAGACTATAAAAACCGTCAAAAGTTTACGGAAGGAATCAAAGCCTCAAAGGTTTTGTGGGGTCGTTATCTTTTGTCTCTTTTAGTCCATTTTTATGTAGGTTTAGGACCAAATGATATAATAGTTTACTTTTATATCACTAACGAAACGCAACCAGACTGATGAGTCTTGTAAAAACTATAAATAATGTAACATTAAGAAAAAACATACTACAACTCTAAAAACATACCTATTCCCGCACGACTCTAAACGAACACATTTCACACCCCACAAAAGATTATCACATTTTTTTTATAAGAAGTTATTTATCTTCAAACAAACAAAAATCGAATTTGCGGCAACTTGATTCCAGTATAAAAACTAAAATACGAGATTCAAAAATAGCATACAAACACATATCTCTTCTTGCTCTCTCTCTCTCTCTCTCTCTCTCTCTCTCTCTCTCTCTCTCAAATTTCTAGACACACTCATCCACAACTCTAAACAACCATGTTTCACGGTGCTGACAAGGCAATTGAGGCCCTGCTTCGTGGACAAGAAAGCGCCAATCGGTTGAAGACGGTGCTGGAAGACCAGAGGACAAGCTCAGTTTCGATCGAGCCTCTCTTCGATACCCTCCTTGATTCCTTCTCTTTTGCTCTCTCTCTTTTTGCATCTTCTAATACTCAGCCACACTGTGAGTCTTATCAGAGCAAGGCAACCCCCGTGATGTCCCGAAAATCTCCCAAGAAGTAATTGATGACTAAAAGAAAAAATCAATACATGTTTTATGATTAATGGACGTTTGATTTGATCGTTTCGAATATTCCATGTTGCAGAAACAGAAATGATGAGGAATGTTTAGAGCAATACATCCATGATTCACCAACTCCGCTTCATAACGACCGTTTTACTTGGAGGAAATACGGACAGAAGAAAATCAAAGCCTCTTCCCACCAAAGGTTAGAAAAAATAATACTCTGTTTTATCGAGTACTCTAAATACTCTTGGTGACTAAATAATGAGTTTCAATACTTCACAGGTGTTACTATCGTTGTGCTTACTCCAAAGACCGCAACTGCAACGCTACGAAGCGAGTGCAACAGATCCAAGACAGTCCTTCCGTTTACAGGACAACTTATGTCAGAAAACACGTCTGTGAAGTTAATATTTTTTCGGAGCTTAATGACGATATTGCAAACGGTTCCAATATGATTCGGTTCGACACACTCGACCAAGCCATGCCTGACCCTGTTATGCCTCAACCCGTTCAAGTAGAACAAGATGCAATTGCCATCGAAGAAGACACGGACCAAATCATGAACCTAGAATTTGACACTAACGAGCTTTTGGTGGACGTTGATGACGAGTTATGGGCGTATCAGTTTCCTCCGTTTTCTCCTGGAGATCTTTTGTTGTTGGACGATCTTTCTGAGTTTGATTACAATCCTTTACACATTTGAACAAGCACCTTTTTCAAGCTGCTTCTTATGTTCACATAGAGGGCAGATTATGTCGTACTATAGTAATTACTATATCTTGTACTAGTTTATCTTTGGGTGTGTTAGATTCATGATTGGTGACACTGTTCTTGCGCCCCGTTTGATTCAAATATTGAAGATAACTACTGTGTTTTTTTTTTGCTAAAATGTCAATATTCATTATAATGAAAAAAAATCAGGATTAGCCTAATTAGTAATTAGCGTATCCGTTGCAAAAAAAAAAAAAGAATAAAAACAAAGAGAACACAAGGGAAGATTGGTTTGTTGATTCACCGAATCCATAAAGACATGAGGGTACATAATTTTCTCATCTGCCTTCTTGCCGTTTTGAAGATGACATGAGAAGTAGAGGATCCGTTGAGATGCACTATGTTATTGCGCGGTCTCTAGATATTGTAAATTGTTGAGTGTGCAGCAAGCATCCGTAGTGTTGAAGGTGCTGCTGCAGACGAATGTCGGGTCTAGGAAAGCAGCTCTCCCCAGGTGAGAAATAGCCTGCATTAGGATCCAGATGCGCAAGTACAAATTTCCACTGAACTACACTGAATTCGTAGGTAAGGAATTACACTCCCATCTGTTTCATTTTAACCTTTGAGCATATGAAGCATTTGGTGTAACACCTGACATAATGACGGTTGCAAAGCCTTTAGCAGGTGGTTTACCAATGGGAGCGGTGCTTGTGACCGAAATTTTTTCTGAGACCATCGAATATGGAGATCATGGTAGCACATTTGCAGAGATCCCTCTTGTGTGCAGTGCAGCCATGGCTGTTCTTGATAAAGTATCGAAAACATCTTTCTTGGACACTGTGTCGATCAAAGGTATATACTTTAAGGATCTGTTGGACAGTGATAAGCTGTCATACCAGAGGTGAGCCATCCCATTTTTTAGTCTTGAAGATTTAAGAGAAGCGATTTCGTGCATGCCAAGTTTCTCTTAAAATGAGGACAACATGTGACATGATTTGCAGACGATAGTATCAGAGGTGGAAAAATAAAAATATTTGTTTCTCCGGTGAGAAAAGAGACTTGACTCAGAAACAACAAAGAGTGTAATCCGTGTAATTAGTGATCAATCACTTCGTGTTGCGACTCAGAGAAGATGTGGATTTAAATCAAGTCTCTATAATAAAACGCAGACTTTGAAGTTCTGCTTGATTTCTGTTAAGTGTTTCGGTACCCTATATCTAGTCTGCTGTTTGATTTGTTATGTATGCTAACATTATTCTGCTGTTTGTAACATCACTACATCAGTCTCTGTTGTGCAAGGCTCGTCTCTGCTGTTTGATCTGTTAACGTAACATCAGTTTCATTTTGATAGGAGAAGATAAAGAAGATGAGAAAGGACTAAAGAGTAGTTGAGTACGCTAATATCCATGCTCTTTCATTAAAAAAAAAATATCCATGCTTTTGAATTATGTACGAATCTAATCTATGTTTGGAGATTATATATGCATGAATTAGTATGCTTTGAGATTATGTATCCTAATGGATATTTTTAGATTTTACAAAAAAGAATGACGCCATGTTAGATTTAAATTTTTGTATGTGAACATTGATTTTTTAATTTGGTCCCACGGACAACCTAATAGACATAGTCTAAAGTGAGTTTAGGACAATGTTGGGCATTGACCAATAATATCCAGAAATTGGTTGTCTATTTGGACATGAACAACCCAAGTGATATCGGTAAGTCGGAGCCACTTGAGCTGTGAAAGGTAAATTGTGAAAAACAGAGAAGATGTGGAGCCAGAGAATGTAAATTTCTTTATCTGAGAATGAATTTTGTTTTCCCTTTTTGGAATGTTTACTTCATTTTTGCCAGTTTTTTTCTTTAAATTATCGGGTCTAGATTTGATGTCTTAGACTGTATAATATAATTTGAGGTAAATATATATATATATATATATATATATATATATATATATATAGATATATATACAGTGAAAAGTACATTCTCTCTAAATATATAAAGATGTGTTATAATTAACAATAATGTATTATAATGTATTATATAAGTATTTCATAATAATCATGTTGATGACTTAATTACGGTGTTCAAGAATGCGGTCTAGGGAACGGTTAAGCACCTAGGCCTCATAAGATCGCGGTGATTAGTTTTTGAACCGTCTAGATGATTACAATGTTGTAATAATAAATAATATATAATTTATTATTCATAAACTATAATAATCAATAAATTATAATATTAATTTTTTAAAAATAAAACAAGATAAACTTTATCATTTGTCAATAATAATATATAAAATAGAATGTTATACATATTTAATTTTATAGTTTATAAGCACCTAAGCTGTCTAACTAATACTTTAGATAGAGGTGCAGTGGAGCAGACTTGTATGGTTTTCTTAAGGTATCTCTCGCTGTGCGTTTATCACATGGTTGGCTATCAAAGACAGGCTTGCGACAGGTCATCAGACTACACTATGGGACAGACACATGGATGCGTCTTTTGCGGTGAACCGGATGAGACAAGAGACTATCTATTCTTCGCTTGCCCATATACCTTCACAGTCTGGTTGTGAGTGGTAGGCAACCTATCAGGTCCTGACCCTGATCCAGACTGGGAAACTACACTGAAGCGTATGATCTCAGGTTCTTTTGATCGTCTTACATTTATTCTCCTGCGGCTGGTGTTTCAAACCTCCATTTATTCTATCTGGCGTGAGCACAATGATCGGAGGCACAATGGAGGTGTGAAGTCGACGGAGCAACTTGCTAGGCTGATAGATAAGACAGTGAGGAACATGATCTCCTCTACAAAGTACCACATGAAGCCAAGATTGCGTGGACTGATGCAAATGTGGTTTAGCGCTCATAGCTAGTTCTTGTTTTTTGCTTTGAGCTTATACGAACTCATTTTTTGTATATATGATTTTTTTTACGATGATCAATAAATTTAGCATTTCATCAAAAAAAATAACTAATACGCTAGACGTCTGTTTAGTCGTTTTAGAAATCATGCATTGAGTCACTGCCCATTTAGTGCCTAGTGCTTTCTTAAACATGGTTTAGTTCTAAGTATTTAGCTGATGCTTCTAAAATCTCAATATTATAAATTATAGAAGTTCTACTGTATTACTATTATACTTTCTCATTCTTTCGTACTTCTTGATTTTTCAATATTGTACTAGTACATAAGCTCAGTAAGTTATACATTTTGACACAAGATTATCATTAGACACTTTTTCACCAATTTTATTTGATATGTCAGTGTAAACGATAATTATTTATGAGTAGATTCTAAAATCCGTTTTTGTATTTTTTCTTATACTCCTTTTGTTTCAATATAAATGATTTTTTTAGCTGATTTTTGTTATTTCATAATATATGAAGGTTTCATATATCTAGATAAAAAATTCATCAAAACTGTGTCCAATTATATTTTTAACATTTATAATAAAACAAATTATATTAAATTATACTTTAATGTTATATTTTAACATGTACATCCCAGGTGATGATGATGCCGGTAATAGTCCGAGCAATTTCCACTGATCAAATCTAAAATGCGCGCATACATGTATAACGTATTTAATTATTCACGTATAATACTCGAATGACGCACCGATTGACGTCGAGGCAGTGTAGACACGTGAAAAGATTAACAAAAAAATCAAAGGTTTTGTGGGGTTGCTATATTTCGTCTCGTTATCAATTTTGATTCTACTTGACGAATTAGGTTGAAATTATAATATTAAAGACCTAATATAATATGTCACTACAAACCTTATCATGTTTGAATGGAAAATTTTGAATTGAAAATTTTGTACGTCGAATCTTGTAATCAAAATCTGTAATTCCCGTTACGGGTTGATATTTTAAAATTTATTATAAAGAAACAAAAACCCTTTTTCATGTTATTATAAAGTTATTTATCTTCAAAATAACAAAAGTTGAATGGACCGGCAGATTCCGCTTGAGAATCCTCCAGTATAAATATAGCGTAGACTCCTCCAGGATCATGTTTCAGGGTGCTGACAAGGCGGTTGAGGCGCTGCTTCGTGGCCAAGAAAGCGCTAATCGCTTGAAGACAGTGCTGGAAGACCAGAGGACAAGCTCAGTTTCAATCGAGCCTCTCTTCGATACCGTCCTTGATTCCTTCTCCTTGGCTCTCTCTCTTTTTACATCTCCTAACACTCAGACACACCGTGAGTCTCCTCAGAGCAAGGCAGCCCCCTTGTCGACACGAAAATCTCCCAAGAAGTGATTGACTAACAAAAAATCAATACTTTTACATTCGTGATTTATGGACGTTGGTTTGAACATTTCGAATATTCCATGTTGCAGACGCAGTCTTTAAGTTTGTAAGATAAGTCCTAAGTCTTTATGTTTCCGAGATCTAAGCTTCGAAGTAGCTTTTCTTGTTATTTTGTGAGGCCTATATAAGGCAACGTCTCTTATTGGAATAGACAAGTTTTTTTTTTGGTTTCAATCTCTTACTAGCTTATTCTTACAGATTGAACAAGCAACTTTTTCAAGCTTCTTATGTTAACATTGAGGGTAGACTATGTCGTACTATATGGTACTTGCTAGTATCTTGTATTTAGTTTATATTTTGGTTGTGTTAGATTCATAATTGGTGACACCGCGTTCTTGCGGAAACTGTTGGTGGAGACGCTAGGAGGAAACTTGCACATGAGGGAAGTGAGAGGAGAGGGCTTATCATCACAGGAGTGGAGCTTGATCTGCAGGCAAGTCCATTGGTGGAACCTTGCCGTGATTCTGGTCTTCTGATCTTGGTGGCAGGTAAAGGGAATGTGGTCAGGATTGTTCAGCTGCTTATATCGGTGGAGGAGATTGAACGTGCGGTTGAGATTATGTCCCACAATTTAACTGCGCTTGACTGAGCTAGTGTTGAGGTTGAACATTAATGTTTAGCGACTTTGATCTTTTTTCTAAATTCTTTACTTTTCTTAGTTAAGCTCAAGTCTAGCAGTCAAATTGTCTGTCACACAATTCATAACGCTTGTTTCTGTATTGAAATTTATTAGCTTTTCTGAGACAATATGCTACCTTATCCCCAGTGGTTCTTCATTCCATCAAAGACTTGTAAATTCCATGCGAAACTTCTTTTTTATTTATGAATAAAATACGTTAGATAAAAAAATACTTTAGATTTTATGAGATACATTTCTACATTACATTATGAATAAAATACTTTAGATTTTTCCATGGAGGAAAGCAAAGCAATATTGCGATTATAAAAATATCAACCGTAAACGATTACACCATATAATTAAATAACATTAATCTATGTTAAATTACAATAACATTAATCTATGTTAAACTATAATATTTACAGTATACAATTAATTTGAGATTGAACTAAAGAACACATAAGATCATTACGTGATAATACATACGAGGCTAAGATGCGGCTTGGACGAAAATTTCAGACTTTATGACATGCATTTCTACATTAGGTTTTGTCTTATCAGAACTATATAGTAGAAAATTTCAGACTTTATTTCAGATTTTATGAGATACAGTCTCACGGCTGTGAATACCACTATTTATGTTCAAATTCCGAACATTGAAAAATTAACATTTTAGCATTGCCAAAGACAGAAGACTGATATGTGACAACACATGATTAATCTGGACCGTTTATGTGAAACCAGAATATCTTTGTATAATTCAAAAAAAAATCTAAAAAATCAATTATAGAGCTTTATTTTACAAAAATAAAATTATAGAGCTTTTGAGGGGGACCTGCAGATAGATGTTTCAAATAAGAAAGCTCTAAACTATTTCAGTTTAACAAAAAAAAAGGAAAAAAAAATCTACAGAACAGTTAATTAACTGATGATGCGGTATAGTATTAGACATTAGTGTAGGCAATTTCCACGACCTCAAACGCGCTCATAAAATTGCATACTTGTCAGGTCATGTTATCCTTTAAAACAGTGCTAACAAATTAAACGTCCGTGGTGGTTACTGATTAGCCAAGTATGCTACCAAGGAATCAAACTTTTATTGGGTCCCTATCTTTTGTCTCATTAGATCATTTTTTTTTATTTCACTTACGTCATTAATTTTTTTCTTAAACAATTCTCCAAAAAGTATATAAAATAGAACTATACACTTTAGGCTCAAACGGATCTTTATAAATGCCACAAAAAGATAGGTGCGTCAAAAGCTTTCTCTAATCCATTACATGGTTACATACAACATAACCATGATAGTACATAATGAAAACAGGTTTGCTTATATTTAAATAAAATACTAGTGATGCCAAACTGCGGAGGTTGAGGACTGTTGTTTCCGCGAACTATGACTTGTTTTATCTTTCTGATAAACAAACACTATCCTTCCTAATTGCTTAATAAGAAGCATATCAAACCATACAAACAAAATTTAGCATATAGAAAGTGAAACCTTTTACACCAGAAGCATATTAATGACTAAGAAATCAATTATCTAAGAGAGGGCGTAGTAAAACTGTAAAATAAGAAGAAAGACGTGTGGTAGTAGGGTCCTCAATCATACAAAAGAGAAAATTTAGGTGTAGATTTTTCTCACTCTTGCAAATACATGTAGGGAGGTGGATAAAGCGTGATTGTATTTCTGCCTGGAACGGATAAAATAGTGTTGAGTGTTAGTTTTGGTCTTCTTAAAAAAACACAACTTTACTTCTTTCTTTCTTTCTTTCTTTTCAGAGTGTTTTGTTGTTTGGTCTGACTATTTTGGGTAGAACTTAGTTTTTAGCTTCCGAAAACATGAAAGTCACCCGCTGGCTTATGGCTCTAAAAATGAACCTTTCCTGCTGGCTTTTGATTATGAGAATCTAGAATAGCCGGTTTTGGTTTATCCTTGTGTAAACATTGGTTCAATATCAATCCAAATTTTAATGAATGGACCTTTGCAGCTCATTTTTATGAATATACTATGAACAGTTGGAGCACTTCAATTATTTATTCTGCCTAGCTTTATCAAAAAAGGACAAAATGTAAAAAATTATAATATGTTTTAGGATGCATCGTATGGTTAAATCAAATTCACTGGTGGTCACCTTGTTATATTTATTATGCTTTATATTAGTGGTATGTTAAACTAATACCATGTTTTAGGATGCATCATCCAGGAGCAATGATGAGTATAAGTGGTTTTCGAATTTCTCTTTATCATTTCATTTGTTACTTAGAGGAACTTATTGTGTAGAAGAAATTGACTGAATATTTCTGTAGGCTCTTTTTTTGGATAATGATATATTTATTGTTAAATTATAACGGCGTATACTAGTTCTTCTCACCGCCCAACGACAAGAGTTTTATTTTTATAATACCACCTTAACACGAAAGCAACGCTAACGAAAAAACTATCCCCAGCCAATAGAAATATAGGCAGGTAGATTCCTCGCAATCGGTTCGCCCTCCACAATTTCCCCTGTCTATAAAAGCAACGAAGCTTCAAAAACATAACAGAAAACAAGTTTTGAAACAAAACTCTTCTTGCTCTTCAAGTCTTGAGACCTCTCCACAGCCCTAAACAAAACAAAAATGTCTCACGGTGTTGACAAGGCTGTCGAGGCGCTGCTTCGTGGCCAAGAAAGCGCTTACCGCTTGAAGACAGTGCTCGAACACGCAAGCTCAGTTCCAACCGAACCGCTCTTCGAGAGCGTTCTTCATTCCTTCTCCTTTGCTCTCTCTCTTTTTGCATCTTCTAACACTCAGCAACCACACCGTGAGTCTTCTCAGAGCAAGCCAACCCCCTTGGTGGCTCGAAAATCGCCCAAGAAGTAAGTAATCAACGACAGGAAATGAAAAAAGGCTCTTATGTGATCAAAGGATGATCGATTTGATCGTTTCTTTATTGCAGAAAAACCCATGGAGAAGAAGGTTTAGAGCAATACAGCCATGACTCACCAAATCCGCACCACAGCGACGGGTTTTCCTGGAGGAAGTACGGACAAAAAACGATCAAAACCTCTTCCCACCAAAGGTTAGAACAAAAAAAAATCCAAAACAGAGTATTGTTCTGTTTCCAGATGCTCTGTTTTATTAACTAAAGTATTATTGGTAACTTTCACAGGTGTTACTATCGTTGCGCCTATGCCAAAGACAGAAACTGCAAGGCTTTGAAGCGGGTGCAACAGATCGAAGAAAGTCCTTCCATTTACAGAACAACTTATTTCGGAAAACACATCTGTGAGGTTAATGCTTTTTTGCAGCTTAACGACGATATTATTAACGGTTCCAAGATGATTCGGTTTGACAAAATCGACCAAGCCATACCTGAATCAGTTATGCCTCAATTCGTTCAAGTAGAACACGAAGCGAATATCATCGAAGGCAGGGACCAAATCATGAACCTAAAGTGTGGTAGTAACGAGTTCTTGGTGGATGATGAACAGCTGTGGACGTATCAGTTTCCGCCATGTTCACCTGGAAATTTTATGTTCTTGGACGATATCTCTGAGTTCGATTACAATCATTTCCACGTTTGAACAAGCACCTTTTTTCAAGCTTCTTCTTATGTTCACATTGAGGGTAGACTCTGTCGTACTGACGTACTGTGGTACTTGCTATATTTTGTATTAGTTTATATTTTGGTGTGTTAGATTCCTGACTAATGACATCGTTTTTGTGTCATTAGTTTGCGTCATCGTTAATGACGTATATGTGTAAGTTTGATTCAAATATCGAGAACAGCTACTGTTAATCTTTTTTTTTTTTTTTTTTTTTGTCACTGTGCTACTGTTAATCTTTTGAATGATATAAAGGAGGTTTATATAGCACATCAAACGCGTCATTTGACTCTAATTTACTAGCCTAGATTTTATTCGTTGAGAATTGCTCTTTAGAAGAAAAGGAAAAGAAAAAAAGAGTTTTCAAGACTACATTTAAATATGAAACTAAAATTTTTGATTCTATTAAAATGAATCTATCTTATTAAAACAGAAACATTACAATTTATTCTAGGTGAATTTTAAAGTTGGACATCCACGTATTAATGCTAAATTAACTTATCTACTATTAAATGTGACTTTTTGTAATCTTATTTTAATTTAATGATTTTAATTAAATGATCCGATATTAATTAATTATCTGATTTATAACAACCATCATTATTGTTTTCCCTAACGTGTTTCGTTGTTTCCTTATTATTATATGATTTAAATAACCATATATTTAAGTAATCTATATATTTTTCTATTTTATTAAATCATTTATTAAATCTCTTTTAATTTCTTTAAAAAAATCCAATGATATTAATTTTGGCAAATCAGTTTACCATTACTCCCAAACGAATAATACTTTCTACAAATATAAGATGCTTATAATAAGATGCTTATAATAAGATGTTTATAAAAATACTTTCTAAAAATATAAAATGCTTATAATAACGGAAGTGTAATGAATATCTTTTCAAAAATAAATGTTTTTTGTTACTGTGGAGGTTTATATTAATAATATGATGATATACATAACTCAAATATATGTATTTCCAAACGAAAAATACAGAACTTTATGTATATTTTTATATAAATAATAGTCTAATAAAAATTAAATAGAATAAATGTGGAAGAGTATAAAATATAAACTATCAAAAATTCATATTAAACTGTTATTTCATTCAATAAATTCAAAAATATAGACTATTATTCATACAATATAATATTTTTTTACAAAAATAGATATTAATATATGCATAGATATGCGGGTCAAGCTTTCTGTATATAATACAAAATTATTTTGTATATAATCTATCATTGTTTAACTAAGTTGATTTATATATTTCTTATCTAATCTATCATTGTTCATTTTAAATTTTCTTTTTGTATTAGAAAATATTTTCCACACATTTTATTGTTATTACGAACACAAAAAAATTAATGTATTACAAGTAACTATTACAAAATAATCGTATAAACCAAAAAATTAAAAAATGAAATAAACACATGCCCGAACAGGCGGGTCATGGTCTAATTTAGTTTTATATCCATATAAAGATCACATCCATATGCGAGATTACATTTAGACTACAACTCGGTGTTTAGAATAAAATGATCGATGTGAATATTTTATTTTGTTAATTTAATTAACTATTTTTATTTAATTCGAATAGAATAAAAACGTTATTCAATCCATTCTATAAGTAAATAAATCAAATATGAAGAAAATAACAAATTTGATGATGAATAAATAAAATAAATCTATTCCCTTGCATTCATTTTATTCCATTAATTTTTATCACATTTGCATGTTGCAGAGTTGAATGTATAACGGAAACGGAAAGTTTCCAAGTCTCTCGCTAGGTGCTTACTTCTGTCGTAAGGTCGGTCAGTCAAATAAATAATGGATGATAACTAATATGGACTTGTTGGAATTTTGACAAACGAGTGAAGAGTCAACATGCGGACTACCGTACTCGTAATACTATGGAGCTGCCTGCTCCTGTGCGAGTCATGACTTTGCTAGTGACCTTCTCGCTGGATATCGAAGGCAATTAATTATAAAACAGACACTTGAATTATATTATCGAATTCTACCCTCTTTTGTCAAGTTTCGACAGCTTAGGAAATTAACAAATTTGTTTTATTTGCTTGATGATGGACCCATCACCTAATCTATCCGAGTTGACAGAGAAAAGAACATAGCATTATCTTTCTTTTTCGTCAATACTTTCAAGTACCAAATATATGTTTTTATACGTGATGTTATGAATCTGAAAATACATCATACATATCTCACAGATTTTAATCATCATCATGCCAATGTTGCATACTTTGCATACTGTACAAACACAAATTACACAATTCACAAATATTTTATTATTATTATTTTTGATCTCACCGTTTCAGCCATTCTATAATATAACTTTGTAAGTTTCCCCCATGAAAATTATACATATAAGCACGTTTCATGAACACACGTATATGTAAAAAAAATCGACTAAAATTGATAAAAAAAAACAATGCAACTAATATCGATAAAAAAAAAAACAATCCAACCACTTTTGAATATATGTGGGTGGCAACATCTCCATGCATATATTTTACTAAAAACACACATGCATAATTTACAATATTCTTTTTAAATTTATTTTTACAAATGAAATTTATTAATGTTTTATATTTTATTATTTTTGACCAGTATTAATTTAATTTGATTTAATTAATCATAAAAGTAACAATTCAAAAAATGTATATATATATATTTAAGTATATATATATATAAGTATATATATATGTATTTATATATTTAAATTATAATTTTACATATATTTTTCTTAAATATATTAAATAAACTTGTGTAAAATTGCTAAAAATATTAATATAAAATTATATAGTTATCAAAAATTTAAACTAAACAATATATATATATAATAGATATCTAAAAGAAACTAATGATATTACGATTAAGATTATAACTTTTTTTTTAAATATAAATTTTTATTTTAAATATAATAATAAAAATTGTATAGTTATAAAAATAAAATTAAATAATATTTCGAAATTCATAATTTTATATTTGAATATATTTATTTTAGTGTAATTTATGAATTATTACCATATTTTAAAAAAGTTTACCAAAAAATATAAATTAACATTAATGTCATATATGAGTTATTGTCATATTCTACATAGTTTTTTGTCGTATTCTACATAGTTTACGAAATATATCATATTTTACCATAAATCATGTCATTAGTTTTAGTATTCATATCACATTTTCTTTATAAAAGTGATTATAGAGATGACATCTAATAAATCATTTTGCAAATAATGTCCATGGATGTCACATTTTCTCTGTAATAGTGATTATAAAAATTACATCTTGCAAATAATGTCAAGGGATATCGATTCAAACCAGGTTCCGTTAACAATTTTATTGGTTATTGACGATTTAAAAAGCATGTCGTCCTTGGTGTAATCATTTTGATATATAAATACAGTAAAACTTATATTCATAACAAAATATTGAGAAACTATTAAAGATAAATTAAGGATACTTTTTAAAAGAATTCCTATTTCACCCAGGTTTCATGGAGACTGAATAGGACTTTCTCATTACCCAATACAAATGCACAACTAAACGAAATGTTCACTGGGTTGACAAAACAATGTTCAGTGGGTTGACAAAACAAAATGTTCAATGGTTCACACAGTATGCACAGGCATAACTGTATACACGTAGAGGTAAGTTCCATACTAGTCTTTACTTGCTCAGCTTTTGTAGATTTTATAGTTTCAGCTAAGCTAATACCCAATTCCAAAGTTCCTCTGCAGAAGAAACAAAACCTATACAACTATTCACAAAAAAGCTACACTGATCCCACGATTTATGCACCCAGCTTCTATGTCCTATGTTAATATCTACCTCTATCAGACCCAACAATTCATATTTACATAGACACTGGAACTTTAGACTTTAGTTAGTCAGTTTCATTTAATACTACACCAATGTATAGTCATCGCCCAGAAGAAAAACAAAGGGATAATGCATAAAGACAATAAGAAGCTAAGAACCAGGTCCAGCAGACCAAGAACATGTCCACTACTTTCACAAACGATCAAAAGAAAAATACTTCATTCATATTCATAAAATAACACAACAACAAGACATTGAACAACGAAACTATTAAGCAATAAATGATTTAACAGTTTCTAAATAATCCTAAACCCGACTTCAAATCAACCTGCCTCTAAGCCCATTTCTTACAAGATTGTTAAAAGGACAAATCACATTTCCATCATTACTAGACGAAGTTAAGTTCCTAGTGGTATCACTGAACAATTCTTCAACCGATGTGACTTTAATACACTTCCTCACATTCACCCTCTTCTTCTTCCTCCTCCTCCTATTCTCCTCCGTAGTAGACGACTGAGTTTCAGCTGTCTCCTCGGGAAAGACCGGATGAACCACGAAATTAGTCTTGGCTTTGGTCCCCCTAAGCCTCATCGCCGCCGCGTCATACGCACGTGCAGCCTCTTCCGCCGTGTCGAACGTTCCTAACCAGTGTCTGCACCTCCCTATCCTGTCTCTTATCTCCGCCGACCACCTTCCCCACGGGCGTTTTCTCACTCCTCTGAATCCTCCGTTCTTTTGTGGCATCTTCCTCCACCGCTTCACGCCGTCTTCTGTCTCCGTCGCCGTGAAGTGCTCTGAGACTTGTTTGCTGTTATTACCAAACAGTACGTTTTCACCCACTATGGCCGCGATGGAATCATCCATAATCCGACGCTGACTTGCGGGTACGGGGTTCGGGTCAGGAGAGAATCGAGATGAGATATCGAACGTGTCAGCTCCGTTAAAGGGCTCCGTCACCGTGAGATTTGAAAACGGAGTTTTTGCTCCTGAAAAGGGCATGCAGACTAACGGCGTCTCTTTGTATAACCTATACGTTTCTAAGCTTTGATGGGTTTCGACACCGGACCTTAACGGAAATGTAAGTTGAAGACGGTGAGCATCATAGATGTTTTCCATTTTACGGCCAGAGATATAAGGAAAATATGAAAATAGTGTGTTTGGAACAATTTTATAGGCACACAACAACTCCTATTTAAGTAGTTAATTTCCTCGAATAAAGATTTTACTATTTTCGTATTTCATTTTTTCTTATGTATATATATACCCTAGAATTTTTTCTGCCCTATACACAAAAATAATAATTTTTAATATAATATTTTTTATCTAAAAAAATTTGATTTATATTTCAACATTATTAATTTATATTTTAACTTCAATAGTTATAAAAAATCATAAACATATATTTTTGTAATCTTATTTCTTTTGATTTGATATAACCATTTAAATTTGATTTATTTAAATTTAATAAAGATAAAATTAGATTTTACAAAATTAATTTTAATTATATTATTGTGTTTAATGATTATTTATTTAAAATACACACACACACACATATATATATATATATATATAGTGTATATTAATTTTTAATGATTTTCAATATTTTTAATATTAATGATTTTTAGTGTATATTAATTTATCGATTATTAGTTTATAGAGGTTCTCTGTATATATATACAGAGAACCTCTATAAACTAATATTCGATAAATTAATATACACTAAAAATCTCTATAAATTAATATTATTTCATAATCCAAAATTGAGTTTTTGGTTGAATTAGTATCTCGATAAATTAATATCTCTATAAATTAATAAAAAAATATAATTTTGGTGTAGTCCCAAATTATTAATTTATAGAGGTTTCACTATATATATATATATATATATATATATAAATATAAATTTGAGACTTTGTTTGTTTTCGTTAATCTGAATTTTTTTTTGTTAATTTAAGTGATGTTTAATTACTTAACTATCAAAATTTTTTTGGATTAGTGTTATTTTATTTAGTTTATTTTTATTATTATTTTAATTGTGATATATGAATTATTAATATATTTAATAATTTACCATAAATAAATATTTATATGAAAAATTGACATTAATGATGATATATAATTATTTTTATTACCATATTTAAAATTCCTGTAAAAAATTTAAATTTGTATAAAAAAATTTTACATCTCACAATTAATATGATGTCATGTCGCTATTTTTTAACATCTATTATAAGTGTCATGTCATCTTTTATTCAGCGAGAATGATTGTAATGACGACATGTGTATAAATCAAATATAGTCTAGGAGATATATATATATATACACTATGCAAATTAATAGTTGAGAGTAGGATTGAGCACGGATCGAATATCAGAATTTTTGAAAATATTTGTGATCTGCATATGCTACGGATATCTAATTTTTTTTATTTGCTTTGTTTCAGAGAAATACATATATTCGAAAAACATATATCTAGAAAATAAATAAATATTTGTGCATATTCACGAATACTTATGGATAATTTATATTTATTGTTTATCTCGAAATAATTATTAAATTTTGATACAAAATTGTTTTGTAAAATATGTTTTGCATGATATAAAAATTAAAAGAAGTAGTGAATTTACATATTTTGTAAATTTTTAAACTTAGTTAACAATTATAATAACACAAATTTAAGAAAATATATGTCATAAATTGTTTCTCTTCTTTTTATGTAATACTTTTATATAAGTAATAGTGTGAATAGAATTTTTCAAATCAGATGTTAGAATAATAATTATATAATTTTTTATATTTAAACTTTAAATTTAATCAAAATGACATGTATTTATATATTGCCGGATTGGATCGGATATTCGCTTTCCAAAATTTTAATATTTTTGATTTGCTTCAATTTTTTAACGGATATTGATTTTTAGTATTTGTTTACCTTAGAAAGTTTATGGATATTCAAATTTTTTGGATCGAATTGAAACGAATAACGCATCGAATCAAATTTAACGGATAAAGTGTTTATCGCTGGTTGAGAGGGAAGTAAAATCATGAAAAGATTATTGTCAAAGTATATTTGCATAGTGAGATAATCAAAAGATACTGCTGTCAATTCGATAGAAGAGACTGTAAATCTTTCACAGTTCATAGAGGAAGTTTCGTACCTTTTGCTCTTTAATATATGAAGACAATCTTTTAAAGTTTTTAATTAAATGAGTTCAGTTTTTACTTTTTGTTTCTGAAACATACGATTGATATCATCAAATAAACCTTTTAAGTTTTAATTATGATTTTAATCATTTTTTTGTTTCTCAAATATCTGATGATATATATTATCGAACTTGGAACAAAGTAAGTGACCTTGTCTGAAACTGCAAGGAAGTAATTAAATAGATTTTTGACATTACGGTAAATTAGATACCACACAACTGCTGATTAACAAAATAATAACACTTCTGACAAATTGCATCAAGTTGTGATAGAGACTTTCAACCAAGGGATAAGTTGGCCTTGTAAAAGTTTTAAGCCCAGTAAATCAGAAGAATCCATCAGCAGCATATTAATACGATTTGTTGATTTGACTTGTTGGAAATTGACATCCGTTTCATTACGTAAGGCTCATGTTCTCTTAAGCACTCTTGCTGGCGTCAACAGACACGATTGTTTTGATTGCATCTTACTTTTCTTTTCTTTTTTGGAAAAATTGCATCTCAACAGATATTTTACTTTAGTAGAATATAAACCACTGTATATTCTACTGAGACAAAGAAAAACGTGTCTTCAGTAGACATTCATTCACAAATGTTACCAAAATTTTCAAAATATATAACGTATCTAAACATCCACTAGGTGCCAAAAAAAAAAAAAAAATCTAAACATCCACTACCCTCTAATGTTCTAAACATCCACTACCCTCTAATCTAAACCTTTTATCTTTAATTTATAGATATTTAAATATACATAATTATTAATACATTTTGAATTCGAACTTTTTTTGTTTTTTTGAATCTTTAATTCGATTTTTTGTTTTCAAATTTTATTTTCGATTGAACAAGTACCTATTTCAAGCTTCTTACGTTTACATTCAGGGTAGACTTCGCCGTGCTATGAAACTTACTATATTTTGTATTAATGTATGATTTAGTTATTTTAGATTTAGTATCTTTTTAAAAAAGAAAAAAATAATATGAATTTATTAAATTATACTATATCTTTAGAATAAATTAAAAATAATAGTAATTACAAAAAAAATTATTAATAAGTAAAACCCTAAATCCCAAACCATATATCTTAAACTCTAAATTCTTGGGTAAATTTTAAATTTTTGGGTAAATCCTACACTTTTAGATAAATCTAAACTTCTGAATCATAATCATTAAAATTTAAATCTTAATGACCCAAAACCCTAAATTATTAATCCTAAACCTAAATTTTTGGATAAATTTTAAATCTTCGAATTTAGAATTGTCCAAAAGTTCAGAATTTATCCAAAGATTTATGATTTAACTAAGAGTTTAGGGTGTATGATTTAGGGTTTAATGTTTTTTCTTAAACTTTCGAATTTATGATTTTTATAAGGGTTCAGAGTTTATCTTCCAAATGTTTATAATTTATTTAAAGGTTTAGAGTTTAGGATTCGAAGTTTAAAATTTATTGTTTCGTGTTTTATTTATGGCGTTAATAATTAAATAAAAGAAATTGTAGTTACTATTATTTTTTATCTATTAAAAAAATACAATTTGATAAATTCATTTTATTTTATTTCTTTTTTTTAAAAGATACCAAACCTAAATATTTAGAGGTGAATCCAAATATTTCTCTATTTTATATTTTGGTGTGTTAGATTCTATGTTGCATGGAATCGCCGGTCAAGCTACGATTCTCGCTCCGGAATCGGAAGCGGAAAATGAACCGTTCGGAATCGGCTGGAAGCGTTGGGAATCGCGATTCTTAAAAAATGGAGTTTCGAACCGCTACGGAACCGCACGATTCAGACTTGGAATCGTGTTTTATACAGATCGGAAATGTAATCGGCCATTCTTAGTGAAGAAGAAGAAGACGTTATTTTGTTTTGTAGTGGTGGACACGTACTTCATTTTGGAAGATATTTATTTATTTGGCCCAAGATATTAAGATTATAACTATTAGTCCATATTTTGACCAAAAGAAATATGTCCATTTTATACCAAAATGAATAATAGCCTAATAAAATGATACCTTCGTAAGAAGAAGGAACACATAGTAATAAGCTCAAGCGTGTATAAAAAAAAGCCAGTGTGTAAAATTTTATTTGATCTATGATTTTATTTTAGTCAAACTACCTGTTCATATTCTGTTATACAAATATATGTAGTTCAATCAAGCACAAATTTAGAACTTCTTTTTAAGAATATGTAGATTAAATAGAGTTTTAGCTATGTGTTTCAAGATAAATAAATATGTTTTTATAAATAAATAGGTTTCTTATGTATTTATTTATATTATTTATTATATATTATGCGCTTCGAACACGAATCCGTTTTTTAATATTTTAAAAAATTTCGCTACCACGCTTCTAAACGCTTCCGATTCCACGTATCCGCTTTCGTTTCCATGTAATGTATGTTAGATTCATGATTGGTGAAACCGTTTTTTGCGTCACCATTTTTACGTCAGCTTTGAGACGTATCTGTCTCCTTTTGATTCAAATATTGTAAACAACTGTACTGTTTTATCTTTTGAATAATATAACGAGGGTCGTGCCAAAAAAAAAAGAATAATATAACGAGGGTTTATGTAGCACGCCAAGCGCGTCATTCGACTCTAATTTATTATTGTAGATTTTATCCGTTGAGAATTGCTCTCTCCGTATCAGTTTAAGTGGAGTTTAAGCATTTTGATGTCATTTGAAAATTTTGATCAATTATAAAATGCTAAATCTTTTTTTATTGGTTATATTAGTTTTATTTAATGTAACCAAAGCAAATTACATAAAAATTTGTATTTTCTTAATATTTATGCAAAAACCTAAAACACCACTTAAAATGATACAGAGGGAGTAAGACAAAAGAGTTTTCAAGACGACAAATAAATGTGAAATTAAATTTTTGATTCAATTAAAATGGTTTTAGTTTTATATCCATAAAAAGATCACATCCATGAGGCGAGATTACATTTAGACTATCACTCGATGTTTAGAATAAGATAATCCATGTGAATAATTTATTTTATTAATTTAATTTAATATTATTATTTAATCCATATGATGATGAATAAATAAAATAAATCTATTCCCTTTTTCTTATATTACATGCATTTTATTCCATCAGTTTTTATCACATTTGCTTGTTGCAGCGTTGAATCAATGTATAACGGAAATGGAAAGTTTCCAAGTCTCTCGCTATGTTCTTACTTCTGTCCTAAGGCAAATAAACTAATGGATGATAACTAATATCGACTTGTTGGAATTTATAAATCTTAAATTGTATATATTACTGTATGTTATATACATCTAATATATTATTTTATATGTTGTAAATGTTTTGATTGCTTAAATAACACTGTCGTCTAATTATGTGTTTGCGTTGGATCACTGTTCGACTAGTAAATTGTTATTACTGCATTTCGGAGCCATTGCACTCTTTTTTGTTACATCGTGTACTCTTCTTATAAAGGCGATTCTACTATTTAATAGTACAAACTTGCTAAAATATTAAACAGACCCGCTTAGCAACTTTCAAATTTACCGAGCGTCAATAACGGAGCAAGTGATTTGGTTCACTGTCCACTCATCGTCACCCTGTTTACTTAGTTCAGGCTCAAGAGGACCTTTCCCAACGCACAACGCTGGCTGATTCGGCTCAGGAAGAGTCGTAGTTTCGCTTCCAAGCATCACCATTACAGACGACATCTCTGGTCTGTCTTCGGCACGGTCTTGAACACACAAGAGACCAATATGTATGTATCTTGAGGCTTCATGTGTCTTGAACGTTGACGATGACGACGTAGAATCTATTATGATTGGATCTATGATGTCTAGCGTTTTTCCTTCCTTCCAGTTCCTCCAAACCTGTCCATAATTATGATAAAATCTTTTATTTTTTATATATAATAATCGTGCAGAAAAAATCAACTTTAAGAGGGTCTCAAGCTTACCCAACCGTGGAGACTAAGGCCACCACTTGAGTTGTAAAATCCTGTACTCCTCTTGCCACTTATAATCTCAAGAAGTAAGATCCCGTAACTGAAGACATCTGATTTCACCGAGAATATCCCATTCATTGCATATTCCAGAGACATGTAGCCACTGGATAGTGAAGATAAAATTCACATATAAATCAGGGTTTTTTTTGTTTGGATTTAATTGAAAAAAGCTCATAATTTCTTACTAAGTTCCGACCACCTTCCGGGTATTAGCTTCTGTCTCATCCCGTCCAAAAATCCTAGCCATCCCAAAGTCGGAGATCTTTGGAATCATATTTTTATCAAGCAAGACGTTACTTACTTTCAAATCTCTATGGATGATCCTAAACCGTGAGTCTTGGTGAAGATATAACAGTCCTTTTGCAACACCATTTGCTATATCAACTCTCAGTTGCCAATTTAATTTGACGCGTCGGCTTTTGTCTACAAATTATTAGAACGTGTTAACTTATTCGTGAATATGATGAATTTAAAGGTGTTTTAGTCACAAACCAAAGAGGTGAGAATCAAGGCTTAGATTCTCTAGGTATTCATAGATCAACAACTTCTCCCCTTTGTCAGCGCAACAACCAAGAAGCTGGACGAGGTTAATGTGCTGCAGCCTTGCAATGAGTCCAACCTCATTCTCAAACTCATCTGTCCCTTGTGAAGACGTTTTTGAAAGTTTCTTTACCGCAACTTCTTTCCCACCAAGTAAGGTTCCCTATTACCAGCAGACATTTGACTATGCAATAATGAAATCTTGTGTCATGATAATTCTGAATAGATTTTATGAATTACTTTTTACCTTGTAAACAATACCGAAGCCACCTTTTCCAAGCTTGTTGGTGTTAGAAAAATAGTTTGTTGAGTAGGCTATAGCTTCAAAATCCATCAGTGGAAGCTCTAGATCCTCTGTTTTTATATCTCCTATTGTTCGTCTCTTGCTTGATATTACCACCTCTTTCATTATCGAATCTTGGCCTGTCCGATGGATTAATGATCAAGACATGATTATTAATACTTTACAGATATAATAAATAAAGGAAATGAAAGTTGTTGACTTACCTGGATTTGGAATTGCTATTGATTGCTTCTGCTTCCTTTTCCATAAGCGGAAAATTATAAAGCTTAAAAGAAGCAAAATGCTCACCCCAATACTGAAACCTATTATTTTATTTCTGTTTTTGGTTCTCTTGTCCTCTGAAACATCAACGAAGAATGTATTTTTCTGTTATATAGATGTTGAAACAAACGAAATTAATTAAAGAAAATTATAAAGAGAAGTTTGTTATATTTAATACAACAAACAAAATACTGTTTTAGACTTTTCTATCAGAAACAACGGTAAAACCTAGATAAAATACTTGTTATTCGATCTAACTTACACCATACTGATATTAGTTTTTGTGAATAATATAGTAATCAGATGTTTTTCTAAGCGCCTCAATTGCTATTTTTTTTGTTATAACCTCAATTACTATTACTACGCCAACCTCTTCAAAACTTTAAGAAGTGTGTTAGAAGGAAAATAAAGAAACTGAAAACATTTGATTAAATTCAAAGTTTGATAAACAATAACATTGCAATATTAACTAACTCATGTTAATAACTATATACTGAAATCAGCATTAAAACGTCTTTACTTTAGAATAAACCACTAGAAAATGATCAAGAATCTGTTTGTTTCTCCATCCAGATGAATCATCTGGATGAAGATGAGAGTTTTGTTTCTTTAGAAACTAAAAATACAACTCATCCAGATGAATCATTCAGATGACTTTCAGAAATTTAGGCTTATAAAAATGTTATGTATTGCACCAGTATAACTGTATAAGTGATATTCTTTCTTGGTTATGGTTTTGCGATTAACAAAAATATTAAACTAAAACAGACGAATTATGTTATTATTATAGGTTGAAGATTATAACCTTTACTTTTCCTCCTTCCATGCAGCAAAGATCATGCATGTCTTTGTTGAAGATAAATTGATTTTTTTGATTGTTTGGGTTCAGAAAAACCCATTGATCGGAGGAAGAAGAGATAGGGAAACGATGAACTTGATCTGGTGTTTATTTTTAAACACTGGCAGAAGAAAATATTGATTTTAGGATGTTTTAATTTTAGTGGGATTTAGGAGAGTTTTGAATTTATTTGGGTGATTTTGATAAAAACTAAAAGGCTAAAGGTAAAATCTGTAGGTTATTTGATAAGATAATAGAGTTGTTTAGGTGATTCTACTACTTGTACCAGTGTTTTTAAACCCGACCCAGACACTGAACCGGACGACTTACCGGGTCACCGGGTCACTGATGTTAGGAGTTTTCGGGCTCCTAAGTCAAATGATAGTAAAGTGGTAAGTAAGTTGTCGAACCAGTTCTGAGGGACTCAAAGCAATGAAAATGCAAGTATTTGCCTAATCTAAGTGCAGCCAGTGATTTGATGATTTCTAAACTAATGATTAAAGCTAATGCAAAGCAATAAAAATGATACTTCTAAGCTATTGGAAAGGAGAACTCATGGATTAGGGATTTAGACTTTGGGTGATCAGGTTTCGAACTAAGGAATGCAAATGATAAATCAAACTATCAACCTTAAGCCTAGACACAATTCTAAGCAAGCTCTATGTCTAGATGAATGCTCATTTGCTAACATGTCTCAAACATCAAATGTCTTTGGTTGAATAACATGCAAGCAATCATTACTAACAAGTCTATTAGCTATCTTAGCATCTTTAACAACAAATCTCTTTGGCAAAGTACACTAAAAGCCTAGGAGAGTTGACTCAGACATTTCATCAAACACCTTTTGGGTGGGAAATGCCTAGAGATCACCCTTTGAGTGGCCTACTCAAATGATGCATTAAGATCACTCTACTAGCAAGGAACAAGCATGATCTATACCTAAAACATCCTAGAACTAATCTAATCACCCTTAATCACCCTAACCCATGAATCCAAAAGGTGATTACTCACTAATCTCCATGATTCCTCTTAAACCCATGATGGATTTCAGATTAATCATGTAGAGAAATAGAAGAGAAATCACAAGAACAATCACAATCAAAATCAAAAGAGATTGTTTCTTAAGAGATTATTTGTGTTCTTCAATAGAAAAAAGGATAATCTGCCTCCCTAGGCTTACAAAGCACTTAAAAATAGGTTTAGAAGTCTAAAAACGTGCATAAGAAATTGCTAAAAGGTCCTTGAAAAATCATAAAATCGTGTAGCAAAAAGGGGTGGAGCGGCCGGTGAGACTCGCTCCAGAGGTCGCTCCAGAAGGTAACGAGCGGCCGGTGAGACTCGCTCCAGAGGTCGCTCCAGGCTGGCGGTGGCACAGCGACCAGGCAGGGTCGCTGTGGGGGTCGCTCTGGTTCGTATGCCTCTAGTAAATTGGTCATAACTTCTTCATTACATCTCCAAATGACTTGAAACCACTTCCATTAGAAAGCTAACTCAATTTCCTATGTCTCCACCAAATCTTAGCAACAGAAGATTTCTCTAAGGCCTTCATCCATGCTCATCTTTCACCCCCTTTTATGATCACAATGCTTCCAAATGCATCCAAATGTCTCCAATAACTTCATTTGGCACTCCAGTACCTGATAGAGACTCATGTATGCAAAATGCAACATAAACATGTCTAAATCCTAATTTATATGATGAAAATGCATATGAATGAATAGCTTAAACCATGTAAATATGCAAGATATCAACTCCCCCACACTAGTCCTTTACTTGTCCACAAGTAAACTTTCAAGAACCAAGGAGAAGAGGTTTGAAGCTGGGGACTCATAATCAAAAGGAACTCTTCTTAGTTCTCAACTTAACAACCTTGCATAATCATACCAAATAGCAGGAACAAAGATTTTTTTTCATTCTCTAACTTCTCTAGGCGTATCACAGCTCCTTTGATCTCTATACTCATTAATCATGCATCCACAAACCACAAATCCACATCTCTCTATCATTCATGAAGCTAACTCAATAGAAATCTCACAAATGGTCAAATGGTCCAAGTCATTTGGTTTGGTAAGAAAAAAGCTTTAATACAAGTGAAATAAGAGGTTCAAAGTGATCTTTTAAGGTGGTTTACTCTCAAAACAAATTAGTTTTGACATTACACATAATATATCTAAGAAAGGGATCAACTCATGCATACAATGCTCAATCTCCATTGTTCTACCCTTTCCCAAACATACAAGATATTCAATTATTCCTCAATGTCAAACCCAACTCACATCTCTCACCATAAGATCCCAAGAACATTTTTCACATCAAACTCTTTCTTTTTGAAATCAATACAGGATTTTTCACAACTTTTAAACAAATCTTAGCTCCTAACAACTTTGCTATCCCCTTTTTTCTTTCTTTTCTCTTTTTTATTCGATTTTTTTTTTTTTTTTTTTTTTTTTTTATTCATTTTTTTTTTTATTTGGGGGCCAAGACTTTTCACAACAAGAGCTAGATACTTCTCTACTTATCCCATAAAGACCAGTCATTTAAGCACAAAGAGTTAAACCTTTCATATTCCCAATTCACAACACAACACTCACCCCCTTCCTATAGCTAGACAATAGAGTGACTAATCTAGCAAGAATGGAGACTAAGCATTGTCGTTCCCAATACTCTCAACATTATGCACATGCAAAGCTTTCCAAAGAGGCCTCACTCAACAAATAATAATGGTTTAAAAAGGAGGTATGAGTTTAGGGAGTGGAGTACCACTTGAGTTTGTCAAAAAGATTGGTAAAACAGATGGAACAACTCAAGTGTGTATATCCATGACTTAGTACACAAAAGACCATAAGCAAGAGACATCAGGTTTAGTTAAAACAGGAGCTTGCTTCAAAGAGAGAGTATCAACAGTCAAATGAGTTTCAAGAGGAGCATTCAAGGCACAAAGTTTACAAGCTTTCCAAAGAATGTTCAAGCTACTTGTCATGATTACAAAGGTCATCAAATTCAATACTTAGCATGAGCTCTTTACCAGGTTGAAATCCCCTAATGCATGAATGCAACCTATATGCTTCTAGACTCAATCCTAAAGATGCAAATGATGCAACTAAATGATTCTTTTTGTGCTTTTCAATTTTTTTTTAATTTTTATTTTGGTTTTTCTATGCAAATAAGAATGTAATATGCAATGCATGAGACTCAAAATCATCAAAACAAACATGATCAAATGCTTGGCACCTCCCCCACACTTAAATCACACAGTCTCTGTGTGAGTGAGGTACCCAATGAAATTCTAAAATGTAAAGAAAAATTGGGAGAAGGGAAGTTTCCAGTTACCTGAGTGCGGGAGATGGCTTCACAGCGACCAGGTAGACCCGCTCCAGGTGGTCGCTGCCGAAGAAGACGAGCGGCTGGGTAGAGCCGCTGCGCTTCAGTCGCTCCAGGTCTTGGTTACGCAGCGGCCGGGTACACCCGCTGGGGAACCCGCTGCAAGAAGAAACGAGCGAGGGGTGTGACCCGCTGCGCCATGACCGCTCCAGGTGGGAGAAACCACAGCGACCAGGCAGACCCGCTGTGGGTGTCGCTGTGGCACTGTTCGTGGGTGGTTTTCTCCTTTTGCCTCTTTTGACCTGCACACAACTTCATTTTCCCATTTTTTTTTATGCAGTAAGATGAAAATGTAAATACTAATGCAATATATACAATGATACTCATGGGACTTCCTCCCAAGTGAGCTTGTTTTAAGTCTCTAGCTTGACTTTGCCTCCTTTGGATCAGGCTAGTGTAGGTGCAGAAAGTGGAGTTGGCACCCCATCTTCTTCAGGTGGTAGCTCATCAAAGTGATCATCAGGAGGAGGGCCAATTTCTTCAATGATGAAGGCTTGTCCAAACACAGTGGGGTTCCTCATTTTCTCCTTGATATCAAAGTGGAGGATGTTCTCCTTACCCAAATGGAGGTCAATCTTGCCTTCCTTCACATTCACAATGGCTCCTGCAGTAGCTAAGAATGGCCTTCCAAGAATCAATGGGTCTTGAGCCTCCTCACCCATCTCAAGAACCACAAAGTCTGTAGGGATCTCATACCTTCCAATCTTCACAGGGAGGTTCTCTAGGATGCCCACAGGGTACTTCACTGAACGATCAGCCAACACCAGGGAGAGTCTACACTTCTTGTACTGAGTGAATCCAAGCTTCTTTGCCACAGACAAAGGCATCAAGCTGACACTAGCTCCCAAATCGCAGAGACATTTCTCAAACATCATAGGTCCAAGAGCACAAGGTAGCGTGAAACATCCTGGATCCTCTAACTTCTCTGGAGCATCAAGCCTCTGAATGATGGCATTGCACTCATGACTCAGAACCATCATGCCCTCCATCTCCTTCTTCTTAGCAGCTACAACATCTTTCAGGACCTTGCTGTATTGAGGGATCAACATGAAAGCATCAATGATGGGCATTGTAACCTGAACTTCACTCATCTGCTTTTCAAACAAAGCCTTGTACTTCAGAAGCAGCTGTTTCTTGAATCTACCAGGGAATGGAATCTTTGGTTCATAGGGAGGAGGGATGGAAGTGTTCTCTCTTGCTGGAGCAGCAGATTCACCATCTTTTGTTGTTTTCTTCTCTTCTCCAGCCTTTCCTTTACCCTTAGCTTCCACAATCTTCTCCAAGATCTCATCATCTGTCTTTTCATCCACAATTACTACCTCATCATCTAAGTTGATGGCTACCCCCTCACCTTGTTTCTCAGCATCCTTGTTGAGGGATCTAGGAGGTAACTGTTTACCACTCCTAAGTGTGACAGCTTTTGCTTCCTTGGGGTTTTGATCAGACTTTCCAGGTAGATATCCTTGCTGGCGGTTCTGGTGGGTGCTCATGGAAGCAAACTGATTCTCCAAGTTCTTGACAGAAGAAGCAAGGTTGGAGAATTTGTTGTTGAGCTCATTGTAGCTTCCATCAATCTTGGAGTGAAGATTCTTCAGCTCATAGCCAACATGCTTCTCACTTCTAGTCTGAGACTCCAAGATTTGTTTCAGCAAGGCATCAGTGCTGCTCTCTTGAGGGACAGAGGAGCTGGGAGAAGGGTTTTGCTGAGGCTGATAGTTGCTCTGCTGGTTGTTTCTAGGCTGATAACCACTCTGCTGATTGTTGGAATAGGACTTTTGTTGGTAGTTGTTGTACTGAAAGTTGGGATCCTTCTTGTACCAGCTACCATTGTTGTTGATGAAACATAACTTCTCTTGTCCTTCCAGACCCTCAACTTCATTGACAGTAGGAGGTATCTCCTGGTTTGGGTTCCCAACAAAGTTCACCTGTGCTTGTGTGGCCTTAGCAGCAAGGAGTGTGTCAATCTTCTCCTGCAGAGCCTTTATCTCCCTTCTTGTCTGCTTGTCTTCCGACCTATCAGCTCTGTCATGATCCCCACTGTAGACTGCATCACTCTTGACCATGTTCTCAACTAGTTTCTCTGCCTCTGCCTCGGTTCTGTCCAAGAAGCTTCCATTACTTGCAGTGTCCAATCTGCCTCTGTACTCAGGTAGAGCACCTCTGTAGAATGTGCTGAGCAAGCTTCCTTTGTTGAAACCATGGTGTGGGCATTGAGCTAGGTAGCCACTGAACCTCTCCCATGCTTCACTGAATCCTTCCAAGTTCTTCTGTTTGAAACCAGATATCTCATTTCTGTAGTCAGCAGTCTTGGAAGTAGAGAAGAACTTTTCCAGGAATGCCTTCTTACAATCATCCCAAGTGGTGATAGAGCTACTGGGCAAAGATTTCTCCCACTGACGAGCTTTGTCCCCCAAAGAGAAAGGGAAAAGCTTGAGCTTGAACGCATCTTCTGATACACCATTGGTTTTGGATAGGCCACAGTACCTATCAAAGCTGTCCAAGTGGTCAAATGGGTTCTCTGCAGCTAGGCCATGGAACTTGTTGTTCTCAATGGTGTTGAGCAACCCTGACTTGATTTCAAAGTTGTTGGCTGCTACAGTTGGTGCTCTGATTCCCAACAGGTGACCTTGGTTGGTTGGGCGGTCATAGGCACCAATAGGTCGAGCTGGTGGACCATTTGCTTCTTGTTCAGCCATTTGAATGTTCGCTTGGAACTCCTCTTGTCTCCTCTTTCTAGCACACTCCCTCTCTAAGGCTCTGATGTCTTCTGCTCTTGGAACTAGGTTTGTTGTACCTTTGCTCCTCAAGTTCATACACCTGAAAGTCACAAAGAGGTGAAAAAGAGAATCAGTAACTTACAAAAAATAAAAAAGACTTAGTCTCAAGCAAATGACTAAATCTCAATGTTCAAATCAAAACTCAGAATTTGGCAACGGCGCCAATTTGATGTTAGGAGTTTTCGGGCTCCTAAGTCAAATGATAGTAAAGTGGTAAGTAAGTTGTCGAACCAGTTCTGAGGGACTCAAAGCAATGAGAATGCAAGTATTTGCCTAATCTAAGTGCAGCCAGTGATTTGATGATTTCTAAACTAATGATTAAAGCTAATGCAAAGCAATAAAAATGATACTTCTAAGCTATTGGAAAGGAGAACTCATGGATTAGGGATTTAGACTTTGGGTGATCAGGTTTCGAACTAAGGAATGCAAATGATAAATCAAACTATCAACCTTAAGCCTAGACACAATTCTAAGCAAGCTCTATGTCTAGATGAATGCTCATTTGCTAACATGTCTCAAACATCAAATGTCTTTGGTTGAATAACATGCAAGCAATCATTACTAACAAGTCTATTAGCTATCTTAGCATCTTTAACAACAAATCTCTTTGGCAAAGTACACTAAAAGCCTAGGAGAGTTGACTCAGACATTTCATCAAACACCTTTTGGGTGGGAAATGCCTAGAGATCACCCTTTGAGTGGCCTACTCAAATGATGCATTAAGATCACTCTACTAGCAAGGAACAAGCATGATCTATACCTAAAACATCCTAGAACTAATCTAATCATCCTAGAACTAATCTAATCACCCTTAATCACCCTAACCCATTAATCCAAAAGGTGATTACTCACTAATCTCCATGATTCCTCTTAAACCCATGATGGATTTCAGATTAATCATGTAGAGAAATAGAAGAGAAATCACAAGAACAATCACAATCAAAATCAAAAGAGATTGTTTCTTAAGAGATTATTTGTGTTCTTCAATAGAAAAAAGGATAATCTGCCTCCCTAGGCTTACAAAGCACTTAAAAATAGGTTTAGAAGTCTAAAAACGTGCATAAGAAATTGCTAAAAGGTCCTTGAAAAATCATAAAATCGTGTAGCAAAAAGGGGTGGAGCGGCCGGTGAGACTCGCTCCAGAGGTCGCTCCAGAAGGTAACGAGCGGCCGGTGAGACTCGCTCCAGAGGTCGCTCCAGGCTGGCGGTGGCACAGCGACCAGGCAGGGTCGCTGTGGGGGTCGCTCTGGTTCGTATGCCTCTAGTAAATTGGTCATAACTTCTTCATTACATCTCCAAATGACTTGAAACCACTTCCATTAGAAAGCTAACTCAATTTCCTATGTCTCCACCAAATCTTAGCAACAGAAGATTTCTCTAAGGCCTTCATCCATGCTCATCTTTCACCCCCTTTTATGATCACAATGCTTCCAAATGCATCCAAATGTCTCCAATAACTTCATTTGGCACTCCAGTACCTGATAGAGACTCATGTATGCAAAATGCAACATAAACATGTCTAAATCCTAATTTATATGATGAAAATGCATATGAATGAATAGCTTAAACCATGTAAATATGCAAGATATCAGTCACCGGGTCAACCGTGGGTGAACCGTGAATTAATAAATGAATTAGTTTTACTTTTATTATATAATGTTATATTAGCTATGAAAAATATAGAAACTAAATAAAATATTTCCTAACTGTTTTTTAAAACATAAAGTGTATAAATATAAATAAATAAATAAAAATAGTTTAGAGTATATAATTTTTTGTAAAAATTAATAATAATGACATCTAAAAATAGCACGGCATAAAGTATATAAATATTTGAATGTCTAATGTGAATAATAAATTAAACTTCAATCTAAAATAAACCAAAAGTAAAAAATTATTGTAATAAATTGTCAATAACAAAAATAAAGTAATTCCAAATCACATCAACTAATTTGGTTATCTCTATCATTGTACACTTCATTATAAAGACGACCACAAGTGGAAAAATAGTGAAAACCTAACTATTAATTGAAAACCTAGAAAATAAAACAGAATTTTAAAATATAATTAAAAACTAAAAAAAGGAAAAAAAAGTTTTTATGGGTTCAACCGGTGGTTCAACCGGTCCGGATTTCGGGTTTTAGTGGGTTTTTCTAGGTTTTTCCGGGTTTTTAAATTTTGGGTTTTTTACAAAACCCGAACCGGAATTATTCTGGGTCACCGGGTTTACCGGTTCAACCGCGGGTCCGGGTCGGGTTTCAAAACACTGACTTGTACTGATTAGTCTAAAAACTTCGATAACACTTCTATTGAAGCCAATCCTTTTCAGATGGCCAAGGGCATTTTACCCGGACCTGAATATCCGACCCAAAACCGACCAAAAAAATCCGGTCCGAATAGGAATCGACCCGATGAAATTACTCTATCGGGTCCTGTTGCAGAGGACCCGCAGGTCTTGGACCCGACCCGACCCAAACCCAAAACCCGACAGGTATCCGAATTAATAATGTTAATTAAATAAAATGAATTGAACGGGAATCAAAGACAAACTATTTATTTAGAGAATAAGGATGTCAGCCACTAAGAAACACCGAATTGTTGTTATATCTTGTATAGTTTAATATATCTACCACTTTAATATAATAAAATCACAAATTTTGAATATATAAATATTTTCCGATATTTTTTTTGGTATTTTTAAGTATTTTTTAGATCGAACCGGAACCAAACCCGATCCGAAACCGAACCGAATCCAAACCGATAAATTCTAGTTACCCGAATGGGTCCAACTATCTAAGACCCGACCCGACCCGAATCCGAAACAACCCGAACCGACCCGAGACCGAAATTTTCAAATTACCCAATCAAGTCCTAACCTCTAGTATCTGAAAGACCCGGACCCGAGACTACCCGACCCGAATCCGACCCGCGTACCCGATTGCCCAGGCCTAGGCCAAACATTGTGAATTTTTATGAAAGTTGATGTTTCAGAGCAACTTGGTTAAGTTAAGAGAATTAAAAGTTAGATGCTTTATCCAAAGCTAATGCTGTATATGTGTAGATTTATTGGGACGTTGGAGTGGCAAAGAAAGACATAAGATGACTAGATGAGCTCTTGTAATACTCTCTGTCAGGTCCCTTTTAACGAGAGGAAAAGCTGATATGGTGCTGAGTTGTTGTGTTTGAAGAAGAAGTAGATTCAAAATTGAGCATTACGCATCAACTTCGTCTTGACCCGGATGAGAGGTATTAAAAGCATATGAAAAAGAATATGCTTTGACCAATATTTTAACTTAACTACATCCTTTAAAATCTTATGGGCAAAACGTGTTTAATATTTTTAACAAAATAATTCTGATTAGGTTGTAAAGACATTGTATAAAGCTGTAAAAAATATATAAAAAACTATATTAACAAAATCGAAATATAAGTTAAAAAGTATAACAAAGCAAACTATTATAATAAAAATGAAACAAGATTAAATACAAACTAACAACATGTACAACACAAATTATAACACCATTCAGTTCTATATATATTTAATAGAAATAATATATATGTCTAATATATATATATATATATTGCACAATATATAGATATATATAATATAATATAATATTATAGTGTAGATATGTATATATTAATAGTGTAGATATTTGTTTAATTTGATTGTTAGTCTTTGAGGAAATATGATGACTCAGTAGAGTAGATAACTGGTAAGTATAATTATTAGTGGTAGGTTTTAAATTTATCGACTTTTTTTTCTTTTGCCATACCTCGCACTATGGCGTCAAGTAAAAAAAAAGGGCTTGATTTCAAAAATTCAAGTGACGTAGCTTTGTCTTAAATACCTTTAATTTTTTCACATTTATATAACCAAATAATCGTTTCGTTGAAGTTTAAACGTAAAATACTTATTACGAAGTATCTCATTGTAATTTACATTTTTTCAGAAAAAAAAAAGGTTTAAAGACACTAACCGACTCCGTGATCCGTAGCTGCAATTCTGACATGCAGGTCATGACCGCCGAAAGTATAGTTTCGCATATGTTCGAGCTCTCCAGACCAACTCACACACATTCCCTGGCCTTTTGGGCTTTCCATGAACGCATATGCGGTGCAATGGCAATCTGCAAGGCAATACTTCTCACAGTCTTGCAGATCACTACTCCACATCTCATAAGCATCTCTACCGTTCGGCAGTTTCATGTTTTGTAGTGTAGTAAACCGATCTTGACTGCAATGCAAATTAGTCACTCTCGCACATCCGGTCAACCTATTATCCAGCTTCTGAGTAAAACCTTTTATACAGTTACATCGGGAAGCTGTGTAGTCGGAGCAGAAGCTGTACGATCCACACCGGCGACGCGGCTGCTGCCAGAAGCATGGACCATAAACTGTCCATGATAATTCCCATTCTCGATGATTAGGGAACCACGTGTAAACTTCATACATTCCTTCTGGCCCTAACCTCAACCTCGAGAAGTTCCCACGGTTGGTTGTCATTACTAGTGATAGCTGTTGCGAACTCGGGTCACCTTCTACTTGAAAAATCGGTGGCATATCTCCGAACCTGAATCCATTCCATAAATCAACAAGTTCCTCCTCCTTCCAATCTTGCTCCCATAGATAAATCCAAAAGCCAAATGAATATTTAACTCCCAAAAAAATATGTCCGGGCGACGGATCATGAGGACTAGTCCAGGATCGAAGTATATTGCCCGTTCCAGCGCGCATCTTCATTTGTGGGATTAGCGAGTCACTGGGAAAATCGAAACTTTGCCATAATAAACGATTCGTCTCGGTTGTGTTTTCCTCCACCACCAAGTTACCATTTGCGAGAAGCTTCACCACAACCTGATGCCTTAAAGTCACTTCTATATTCGTTGTCCATACAGGATTGTTATCTCGATCCAAGAGTACGAGGTTACTGTTGGAGACTACGAGGGTTCCGTGGGATCCGAGAAGAGGACGATCTCTGTTGGCGACCCATAAAGCGGTTCTGTCGGGATCTTGCTTCAACCAGATACCGAGATACCAGTTGGAAATTAGACCAGGTTTGAAGAAACCGAGCTCGAAGACATCTCCAGGAGATGCAAGGGTCTCATTTTTCGAGACTGACAACAGAACGTCGTATGGCAAAGAAGTAGAAGACAGAGGATGAACAAGTATGATGAAGAAGATTGTTATTTTGCCCCTCATTTTAATTTCACTTGATTCTTTTTTTCTTGTTTTCGACTTCTCTCATGTTCATCATCATTTGTTCTATATACGCATCAAATTCACAAAAGTCTAAACCAATCTACGGCTATGTAAAGGGACTCGATCCGGTATAGAACATGTGTTGTCTTGGATTTTTCAGAATTTTCCCCAACTTATAATTTCTACGATTAATTATTCAAGAAGGTTCCGTTCAGTTTCCAATGTTCGCTTACTCTAATTCAACCATCTATGTGACTACTATGCAGTGCCGGTGTAATGTATTATACTACTCCAAGCTAAATTCAGAATTATGCCATTGTATAAATTTTATCAAAAACTATAATAGTTTTTATATAATATTTTTTTGTGATATGATAGCAATACTTGTTTTTTTTCAGAAATAAATCAAGAACTTCAATATGTTTTTCAACTTCCACAAGTATTGATTCTCGAAAAATATTTAGTTTCATAAATAAACCATCATCAACTATGTTACGACATGAAAAATTTAACACAGTTTTCTAGTTTAAATAAAATATTGGCAAACAACAAACTAGTCATGTACTTTTAACAAAAATGATGAACTAAAAACTAAACCAGTGGAAACTAAATTATATAATCAACATACAAGAAGGTAAGAAAAAAAATTTGGATAAACCAAAAGTACTGAATAACGTAAAATGATATATTGGAACAAGAAAAATAACTATTTTAGCTATTTTTTTTCACAAATTTTATATGTAAAAAAAATTCCAAAAATTTTGCCCCTTTCATTTGGATGCCCTAATCGTCGGTTTGGATGGCTTGCCCTCTGGACCAGCCCTGCTACTATGCTACTGCAACTATTTTACATGTACCTTAATCACTACCAGACCTGGAAATATTGGAGGCTGTATACAATTATATATACCTAGGATTCCAAGCTGGAAATTCGTCTTACGCGGTGCTGACACGTGTCTCGTTCCTTAAGTCATTGGGCTCCTGCGATGTCCTTCCGGCCCGTTTAAGTTGCTGTCGAAGACGGTGTCCTCTGCGCTTTTTCTCACCACCAGAAACTGTTTCGTCTTAAATCCCGTAGATTAGCTCCTCCACGATGTGTATTGAAAGCGACTTTTCGATCTGAAAGACTGTATCGGGTATTGGCTTGGTATAAATATTTGTGAGATTCCTCTCTTTGAACTTTTCTTCACTTCTTTTTCTATTAGGGTTCCTTCCTTCGTTCCCAGATTTTGATTTTTAACCGGAGATAGTCACTTTTCCTCCGGCAACTGTGATGATGTAAGATGATATGGGTATCTTTTATTAATTTGGAAACTTAAGTTTAGATGATTTTGATTTAGTTTTTGGTTTAGTTTTTTTTTATTTTTTGATGTAAGATGATTTTTGTTGTATACTGATTTAGAAAGCTTTAGATGATATTGGGATTTAGAAAGCTTTAGATGGTATTGGTTTGTTTATTTATTTGGTTTTTGTTTGTTACTCCTTTTATTTATTTAGAACTCAAATTATAGTTGTGTCAAAATCTTTGCGTCTCTCTTTTGCATAATGAAACTAACCTTTGTTCATTGCAGTTTCTGTTGATGAAATGTGGTAGCCAAGTTCTACGTGCTAGAAGGCCACAACAACACTCCCAAAAACTTGAATACTTTGAGGTGAAGTATTTGTCTATGTCCTTCTGATATACTATGATTTTGATCCATTTTTACCTATAGTATTTCTATGATTTTACTATATATATATATATTTATGTTTTGGAGTCTTTTATGTATGTTTTCAGATTCAAGGGCATTTTAGAGTAAAGTGACGTTTTAGGTGCCATTATAGGCTTAAAGGAGAGTTTTCCCGAGATGACTATAAAGATCGGATGCGAAGGTCAATATTCAGAGATACATATCAATCGATACACTCTTTGCGTAATCGATCGACGACGCATCCGTAGAGTCGATGACGAGATAGCCCATTGATATCACTCAAATTACCCTAAGGAGTGAATTACTCTCATCAAAAGAGGTCCAATCGTAGTACTTAAGGATCAAATCCACAAGGAGCTAAGGAACCTAATAGATCTAATAGTTATATGATCAAGCTAGGCTAATATGTATAAAGCAATAAATAAATATAGTAAACTAGAAAGAAGTAAACAAGATGAACAATATATTTGTTCAGCTTGGCAAGGATTTGTTTGATTGAAGGATGTTTGCTAGATCTAGAGTTTCGATTCAGGTAATTAGGATTATAATGATATAGGTTACTAAGTTGCTAGATATATTAGAACTCAACTAGGAGTACAGATCTAACAACTATCGTTGTATAGATAGTCTAATATCTAGATCTTGGATCTCAACTCTCGTTTATTGATCACAAGAAAGTGTCGATCGATGATTTTATAGGAATATTGATCGATACACCTTTCACAATATCGATCGATTAATCTATTGGATTATCGATCGATATGCTTCTAGCAAGCTTTACGAACGGGTTGAACACGCGTTCACTTGGGTTAATAAATCAGCTCCTGATGTATCTATCAATCCTAGCTCAAAATAATGGATTCAAGGTGAGTTACAAGCTCTCGCTAGTCTCTACAATTTCTTGGATCAAGGTTCTAGTTCGCGACTCTAAAAACAAGCATTAATTACAATCCTATTTGATGAATACCACAACTTAGCAATTCTATATTTGGGGTTAATCCCAAATAACCTATCTGAACCTTAAGGGATCACGCATCCAACGTTGTAAACGCTTAAGATACTCAATAAAACATCTCTTTGCCTCGATTTCTCTTCTAAACACATACAATCGTACAAATCTTCCTGTGTTCCGTAGTACTAAAACGACCCTACACAAAAATACCATAACCACATCTACTGCGCACTCTGGATTTTCTGAAAAAATCTGAGAAGTAAAGTGTTAATGGTAACTGAGAACTTTCTTTGGTTCGTTTCCGCTTCTTCCAATTTCTCCACTTCTTTCTCACAGACTTGTGAAATCTCACTTTGGATTTCATGGCATCATCTGAGAAGTGAGGAATCAATGATAACTGAGAATCCCTCTTGATTCTTTTTCTCTTCTTCCAATTCATCATCTTCTTTCCCCCAGACTTATCTGAACACGTGGTGGTATCTCCATCAAAAATATTTACACACACTTCATACTCATTCTGCTCTGATTCTCGTCTGGTATCGATCGATAAACCAGTGATAGTGTCGATCGATGGTTGATTGAAGATGTCGATCAATGGTATCTGGTAGATGTCGATCGATGGTGGAGTGTTCATGTCGATCGACGTTGTCTGATCAGTGTCGATCGATGCTTCTCCTGCTATGGCTTTATTGACTTCATCTCTAAGTCTCAACCCTCTCTGAGAAGCTGCTACGTGCTGATGATCATCCAATACTTCAATGTAAGAACTCAATTGTGGACCTTTATCTGGTGGAATAGGAGATTCAGCTTCAAACACCGCACATGGAACCACAATCTTCAAAGGATCATGTATCCTCTTCACCCTTTTGTGAAACCCAGCAGTTTCTTCTGTCCATATAGGTGGTCTCTGATGTTTAGGGACATCAATGTGTGAGGCTTCAGACTCGTGCACTATCTCTTCAACTGGTTCCATCAACTACGTATCCTGGTAGTTCATCCAACCCTGGGTGTCGATTGATAGAATCGGGTGGGCGTCGATCGATACAGTCGGGTGTATGTAGATCAATGTTGTGTGGCGACTGTCGATCGATGACATTGGGTGGGTATCGATCAATCTCAACAGGTTGGTGTCGATCGATACTAGCCTTTGACGAAGTCTCCAAATCTTTCCTCTCAGCATTATGTTCGTCATCAAGCTCTGCTCAAAATTGGTTTTATTGAGTCAAGAAAGGGACTAGGATATTTCAAAAAAAAATTATTTAACCACTCTTTAGCACCATTCTTAGATATGTTGATTGCAGAAAGTACTATAGATGCTAAAGTGGATCACCTGTCACCTATGACAACACTTTTCATGATTGTTTGGAAGAACCAAAGCTGATTTCCAACCTAACCTGACAATCTATTGCTTGTCTTGGGGCTTGGTATACAAGGGATCAGAATCCTCCTGCAAGTGTGGAAGGTAATAGTTTGTGTGCTTCTGATTTCCTTCCTTCTCTCTCTTCGGCATCCTAAAGAAAGAAAGAAAATATTTGTATAAAGATGTGATATGATTTTTTGAGAAGTAGAGGGGTAGGAGTGATTCATGCGACCCCATTATTCTACTTTAAAAGAATGATCAAAGCGAGGGATAGGAGTGATTCCTGCGACCCCATTATTCGCTTATTCAAAAGATATATATGTTACTAAGTCAATGAGATGATACAAAGATAGCTTTTGTGACAATCAATGTTCATTAAATTTGAAACTATGAGGATCCAGAGAAGAGAGAAAAAAGGGGAAGAAAAGAATCAGAGAAGACTGCATGTGTGTTCAGAAACTTGCTTGAGTTGAGTCCATGTGTTTCTTGATCGATATCCCCAAGGTAAAGCCTGCACTTTTATTTTTATGCATAAATGAAATCAGTAGAGGGGATATCCAGACATGATTGCTAAGTTGTTTGGCTAGATGAATTTGGTTGCTAAGCTATGATATGGTATAATGTACTTATGTAGTTAATAAACATAAGATGTGGCTTGCAACAAAGTAGAGGTGATGATTCTAAAGCTAAGATTTAATTGAGTCCCTGCTATTTTCAGACTTCTTTCAAAGACTACATGTGTGTTTGCTTAAGGACAAGCAAAAGGTTAAGTCCGGAGGAGTTGATATACTTTGATTTTGACCCACTTTTACCCATGGTATTTCTATGATTTTATTATATATATCTATGTTTTGGAGTCTTTTATGTATATTTTCAGATTCAAGGACATTTTGAAGTATATCTTTATTAATTGCACTATCCACCAAAAAAATTCGTAGACATTCCGCAGCCTCTAGATTTTTTTTCTTTAGATCAGATCAAAAGACCAAAAACGATTTTCTTCATCCCATATACCTATTTTTAAAAATTCACCCCTTTGTCATTTATTGTAACTAAAAAGAAACTTAGTTACAAATAGAAAGTGTTTCGGTTGTTTCTTTAAAACCAACACATTCCTCTCTAGACAATATTAAGGTTACTTTTTTCCGAAAATAAACAGCTGGTATGCAAAAATGTGCTAAGTTTGTAATGTGTCTTTCAGGGATAGACATAGCACACATGGGAAGAGATAAATTATATAGTCAGAATGCTTACATTGTGTTGGTGATCGATTAAAAGCGTTTAGGTTTATGTCGTACAATTAAAATTTGTTACATTATAAGAAGACTTTGAGAACACCTCATCAATGTGCAAGGCTTTGATTAATAGATTTTGCGAAGAAAAATATGTAAAATCATTGAACTAATAACAACACACTTTTAAATCATGACAAATTAGTTATTGTCAGTTTTATTGAATAACACAAGACTTTTGCTGAGTTCTGCTAGATAAAGAATCCAATGACTAGAATTTTATATACTTCCAATTACTTAATAACACCAGATTTTAGCCTAGTTATGAAAAGTCTTACTTGAATAACACAAGAATCACTATAAAATCCAAATATATATAAATCTATATAAATACATATAAATAACACCTCCTTAAATACTATCTTCCTTACTTTAATTTGACTACTAAATTTTGTTTATGTTTAAAACATAGTAATGTGAAACTCACCTAATCCCTTATATATTATCTATTATATTAAAACAGAAGTCACCATTTCACTTCATATGTGATTTTTTAGGTTGGACTATTCATTAGAAAATTGATTAAATGTATTTTACTAAGAATAATAATATATATAATCCTTAAAATATTTAAATAATAATATCTTATGATATATTTTAAAAATCATAACAAATCTTTTAAAAAGATTCTAACAAGATCTTAGTTTTCAAAAATTATATGTAAATGATTTTAACTAATTTCGTAATTATTGTTGATTAAATAATCTTACCAAAAGGTTCAAATATTTTTAATAAAATAATAAATTAATTAATTTCGTGATTAACAATATAATATTATTATAAACTAATGTTAATTAAAAAAATATTCCAAACACATAATTATATATTCCAAATTTTACAAAATAAAAAAATAAGTCCTAAAGTATAACTTTTTGAAATTTAATACAAAAACAAAATATTCTAAAAAAGTTAAAATGGTCAATATTTTAAAATCTTAGTTTAGTAAAAAAACAGATAAATTAATACCATAACATAAAAATCATCCTACATCAATAAAAAATATAAAAATAATATCATAGATGATGAGCTATGCATAAAATATACTAAAATATTATCACTGAACAATTTAACAAAATAATGTGTTTACTTATAGAATTATGCAATATACTAAAATGATAGATGATAAATTTTATTTTAAATACATATGAAAACATAAATTATTCTAAATAAATATTATTTCAATAATATAACTATTTAAAAAATAATATAACTATTTAAAATATATATATATATATATATATATATATATATATATATATATATATATATATATATATATATATATATATATATATATATATATATGTAGGCAAAATGTCCAAATTAAAAAAAAAGACATATTTTGTATGTGATTGTCTGTTAATTATTTTAGATTATGAATTTATTTTACTTACTCAAAAATATATTAGTATTTAATATCTATTAATAAAAAAGTTTAATGTGTATAATAAATTATTATATATTATCAGTATCGGATAAAATCAAAACAACAAGATTAGTTATACAATATAAAACACTAAAAATAATATAAATTATATATTTGAAATGTTTATTTATACATTTATAAAATGAAAACAAATATCCGCACGGTTGTGCGGGTCGATATCTAGTTTGATTTATAACCTAACTAGTCGTGTATCTGCGATTCGTCCGGAACACTGTTCATGTTGTTTTATTTGATTGTTATCGGGTATGGCATCTTAATTAATGTTCTTTATTCTGTTGTGAGGAACAATTCTAGCTTACAACAATGTGTTATGCAGTAGTTGGAGATAGTTTACTTATTTCTGATTTTGTGGTCGAAAGATGAGAGATTATGTGTAAAGTAGAATAATGATAATTCTAGTGGTGGATATGCGCTTGCACGGATCGAGGTCAATGGCCATATCTGTAGATCCAACGCCAAGGAGGGTGGGGCTACCGGAGGAGGGAAAATGAGGACGACCTCAGTTTCGTTGGGGTGGGTGGGAGGTGTTGATATTCTATACTCATTCATTATCTTCTTTATCAAGAAAACTCTAATTTCTTAATCAGTTTTTGACCACAAAAGATGACGTTACTTTATAAGTCTCCTATTCTTACGCTTTCGGAACGTAACTTGAATAAAATGTAAGATTACAAAATTCAATGACTGAACCAAATAAACTTATATGAATAGAACAAACTGTTGTGACTTCAAACAAAACCCAAAACAAAAACTAAAAAGATAATTCATATAAAAATTGCAAAAATGATTTGTTTTAAAATCATTCGTTTCAGAAAATAGATTGTCCAAACTAACTACTGTAAAAATCCTTTAAGAACTTATCTTCCTGAAGCCCTTATATTTATCACGCATTCATCATAGATGTTTATGAAACTTCATAATTCTCTGCCTTTGGCGGATTCTCCGGCATTGCGAGTCACTATGGTGTTTCGTTGACTTATTTAGCTTCTAATTGGGTTTGTTTGACAATAACCATAAATTTACTTAAGATTTATTATTATGTGTAATATTATTTAAGCTGTTTGGCATTGTATATTATGTTTCTAGAATTACCTTTAGAAGAGATTAAAATAACTAACTAATCAAATTAAGACAATTTTAATCAAAGTTTTATGTGAGCAAGTCATCAATGTCACTTTTTTTCGTCGACAATGTCACTTTGCCTTCTCAATTAATATGTAACTAGGTGTATTATCCTCATATGCGGGCATAAATTTTGTAAAACTATTTATTAGTTCATATGTTTATTAATATATACTATTTACTATGTGTTTGTCCGCATATGCAGGCTAAATAATTTTACAATTATTTAGAAATCGATATTTAATTATATTGAAATGCTATGCGAATAAATTACTGTATATACGTTCAATATTTAATAATAAAGTAAAAACAAATTCTATATATACAATGTTTTTCTTTATAACAGAAATACTTTGGGTTACATAAAATAAACTTGAAAACATTTATATACACACAAAATTGTATAAAAATATATATAGAGATTAAGATTTATAAAATTATGTAAGATTCTAAATATAAACTACCTTTATAAAATGATAATACTTATTAATTCACTAAAATTAATTTTAATTATATTTATTTAATTTAATTATTAATTAAGGTTAATAAATACTTTACAATAAAATATGAACTATTTTGGATAATGATAAATTATCAATTTATTAAAATTCGTTTTTAATATATTAACCATATTAAAAAATTGGTTAATTGGTTATTAAAGTTATCAATAATCAATATATATATAATGATTCATTAAAGGTATTATTGATATTAACCGCTCTAACTTTCATCGTGGAAGCTCCGCTGCATAAAATCACTTCGCAAATAATAGTATAGATAAATAAAATTATAAAATAGATTATTATCAATGAACAAAACCTTCATAAGAATAGTTACAGAAAAATAAAATAATTAATAATGTTATTCGCACTAATTTTTTTTCTTTATATCATTCAACAATGATATTCACACTTACAACGCTGCCTCTTTTGTCCTTTCGTCCTAAAAAATGTAGAATTCGTGTTCTCACAATGGCATCGAAAAGGTTTTACTCCATACATATTTTTTTCTCCTGTCTCTTATGTCTGACTCTGCAATGCATTTATTAGGATTGCTGCAAGTTCCGTTGTGCATCTCGGTTCCATAACACACTGTCTTAGCTTGCACATCTAGAAATTGACAACATCCGTAAACAATTAGTAGCACAACCAAAAAAAAATTGTTACTCATAATAAACTGTACTAGAAACCATGAGTACCAATTCAATATAAATTATAGAAGTTTTCTTAACTTGGAAAAAGTTAGGTATGAGCATTCAGTTCGTCAATTCCATTATGTTCGATTTTTGTTTTTCATATTTTCAAAATTTGGAACCATTTGTTTTCATAATGTTTCAGTTTGGTTCGAATTTAGTTCCAATCGAATTAGGTAACCATTTGGTATTTGTTTTGGATGTTTTTGGGTATTAATGGTTATTTTCAGATGTATTCAAATATTTTAGAGTATATTTGTAAGTATTTTGGTACTTTTGTTTTTTTTTTTCGTTATACGAAATATTGCTCTTCTTGGTTTGCTTCCAATTTTTTTGGTTCTTAGAAGATGAAACCATTAAGATATTCTTAAGTTCAGTTCAGTTTTGATTCTGTTTTTATTATTCAATTCAGTTTGGTTCAGGTTGATATGTCTACCATTAGAATAAATTTAGTATTCGCTTAGTTTTTGTAAGAGATGTGTTTTCTTCCTATCATCTCCTTTGTAGTAAATCTCTGTTATACAATCTGAATATAGGGCATTCAATAAAACCAACAAGATACTGGTAACCAAGTAAAAAATCATACAGTCTGAATATAAGCGATTTAAGTTGTGTCAAGATATTTTTATTCATTATGGATATTTCATATTCATATAGTTGACCAAGTAAACAATAAATACGAAGAACCATTGGTAGCATAAAAATGAGTTATTCAACTAAGCTTTTAAAATACCCAATCATACAATCTGAATATAAGCGATTTAAGTTGTGTCAAGATATTTTTATTCATTATGGATATTTCATATTCATATAGTTGACCAAGTAAACAATAAATACGAAGAACCATTGGTAGCATAAAAATGAGTTATTCAACTAAGCTTTTAAAATACCCCCCCCCCCTCCAAAAAATGATTTACTTGCATATAAAATAGGGAAAAATTAATATCAAATGAAATAGATTAAAAAAGAAATAGAATATAAAAGAAAGAGCTAAAGGAAATAACTTCTAGAATTATATATTTATTCAAAACTAGTTATCGTGATTGCATACTCAATGTTGTAGTAAGATTAAAATATAAATGATATTGTTTTTGGCTCGGAAAATATAAATGACGTTGTAGTTTTTGATTCAGTTAATGTAATAATAAATTCGAAGAGCCAAGATTGAATTTTATACCACGTTTGTTTTTTTTCAGTCACAAAATAACGCTCTTGGTTAAGTAAAAAATTATCTTAAGTTATAAAAAATGGTATATTACCTTGAACATGACTCAAAACAAGTGATATGCATATACAAGAAACCATGAACAAAGTACCAGACCTCATGATTCACTGTAGATTCCAGAAACTAGTCTTGTTTACTTTTTTTTGTAATTGATGTTTTTTGTTCTAATTCTCTCACCCCCTTTATATATGCAATACACTGTAAATATAGGCAGTTCAATAAACGAATAACAAGATTGGCCATTCATTTTTATAGAAATTTAAATTTTAGTAAATAAAAATTACGAATTCATATAGCTAACTGAGAAAGTAGACAAAATCACAAGAACCTCGTGCTCGTGCCTATTTCAGGTTGGAGAAAAAACAGTAAAAATAGAAAATAAATTAGGAGAATTTACAAGATATGACCCACAACTTGATCTTAACCTCAAAAGCAAACCCTAACTTGAATCCAATAGAAAACTAACCTCAAGGTCATGTGAAATTACAGACAGCCTCTTGTGACCAATCAAAAAAATCGATGTCATTTTTACGAATATAACTCTATTAAGTCGTCTGTGTCGTCCGAGATTATGGAAGTCGTCTGGAGTTATTGATCTTAAAAATAATTTTTAAAAAATTAAAAAGATTTTGATGAGTGAAAAATTAAAATCATGTAATTATAAACATTAGTAAGTGATGTAAATTAAAAAATAATAAATTTGAATAGTTTTCAATATAGATGAGTGAAAGTGGTTAATTTTGAGAACATAGGTAGTAGTATTGTATGTTTTGTTAGGGTTAAGATTTTGGAATGCTTAAATGATTTTTTGAAAATGTAAATTTTTACCTATATGTGCTTGTTTCAGTGTATAGTAAACACTTTTTAAAATTAATTTGATTTTTTGAAGTGTTTAGTTAGTTAAATTAGTTTAGGGATTGTGTTTAGGGTCTAGACGACTTAAAATTAAGTCGTCTGTTGAATTGTTAAAGTTGGATGACTTTAGACGACTTTCTTTTCCCGCTTAAATATTTTAAACTAGACGACTTCCTAGACGACTTACTTGTAAATCGTCTAGAAAGTCTTATATTTTAGTTTCCCGCTAAATATATTAAAGTATTCTGGACGACTTACAGTTAAGTCGTCTAAAGTCGTCCAAAGTCGTCTGAATAGAAAATATTTAACCTAATTGGATTTTGTGTCTCTATATATAAAATTTTTTTTACACATTCTCTCTGCTCTTCAAATGGCTGCAACAAAAATATAATGTTCATCATTCTAAAACTCTCTAACCTCTCTCTAATCTTTTTGAACTTATAAACACCAAGGTTTATATCAATTATTGTTTTTGTCTCATATTTTTCTCACTAATTTATCTTGTTTTGCAGGTTTTTCATCACATATTATTCATATTCCACTCATTGAAAGGTAGATCTATTAATAGAAATATATTTTTGTGTGTTTTATGAAGATAAATTTATCTAACCTTTCACTTATTTTCTCTGTTCTAAGCCATATGAACGTTTATGGATATGCAAGTTTTTCAGATCTAGATTTGGATGTGTAGGTTTTTCAGATCTGGATTTGGATATGCAGGTTTTTCTGATCTGGATTTGTAAGATTTCTGGGATGACTTACCTGTAAGTCGTCAGAAGTCATCTGGACGACTTACTTAGAAGTCGTCTGACGAAGTCTTCTCTCATGTCTCTTCTTTTAATAACAGATCTGAGCATTTTGGTAAGTTTTTGTGTCTGATTTTTTTTTATTTGGTCACCTCATGTTGTATAAAGTTCTTATATTTTTCCTAAATTAAAACTCCCTAAACCCACTCTAATCTCCTTGACTTTAATACACCAAATTTTAGATGATTTTTTCAGTTTTGTCTCACGTCTTTCTCACTAATTTATTTTTATTTTTTTGCAGATTTTTTATCACATGGTTCTCACCTTCCACTCATTTAAAGGTAAATCTGTTAATTTTAGATATGTAGTTTTGCGTGTTCTATAAATGTAAATTTGTCTAAGCTTCCACTCATTTTATCTATTTTAAGCCATTTTAAAGTTTTTGGATATGCAGATTTTTCAGATCTGGATTTGGAAGACTTCTGGGATGACTTACCTGGAAGTCGTCTATACGACTTACCTAGAAGTAGTCTGGACTTTTTTGAAGTCGTCTAGGCTTCCTTGAAGTCGTCTGGATTTTCTGGAAGTCGTCTGACAGAGTCTTCTCTCATGTCTCTCTTTTTTATAACAGATTTGAGCATTTTTGTAAGTTTTTATCTGATATTTCTTTATTTGGTCACCTAATGTTGTATAAAGTTTCAATATTTTTCCCAAACTAAAACTCTCCAAACTCACTCTAATTTTTTTTGACTTCAATACACCAAATTTTAGATGAATTTTTTCAGTTTTCTTCTCATGTTTTTTTCAGTAATTTATCTTTTTTTTTTGCAGATTTATGGTTCTCACTTTCCATTCATTTAAAGGTAGATCTATTAAATTTAGATTTGTACTTTTGTGTGTTTTATAAAGGTAGATTTTCTAATCTTCCATTCATTTTCTCTATTTTAAGTCATTTGAACGTTTTTTGATATTATGGTTTTCCAGATCTCGACTTGGAAGACTTCTGGGACGACTTACAATTTATGATTTTTGAGAAAATACAAGTTTATTCAACATTCGCTTAGAGGACATCTACGAAAGTCTTCAGGACGACGTCCAGAGAAGTCGTCATTTAGGTCATTTTTGATATTAAATTTTTGCAAAGACGACTTACATTGAAGTTTTCCGTTCAGACGACTTTCCTGGAAGTCGTTCTTTGTTACATGGAAGTCGTCCGTTCAGACGACCTTTGACGACTTCCGTGGAAGTCGTTTGAGACAAACAAGTTAGTTATGCGTTTGACCGAAATGTGTCAGAAATTTAAATTTTCCTAGACGACTTCCACAGAAGTTGTTTACGAAAAAACTAAAAAATCGATATTTTATTATTCCCAGACGACTTCGGTTAGTTTTGAAGTTGAAATATCAAAACAAAAAAAAAACTTTTTTTAAGTCGTCCATGATAACTAAGGTTTGACCAGAATCTCAGAATAAAATCTTGGACGACTTCCACAGAAGTCGTCTAGAAAAAAAAGTTTTTTTGTTTTGTTATTCTAACTCCAAAACTAACCTGAGTCGACTTCCGTGGAAGTCGTCTTGGAAAACTCAAATTTCTGATACATTTCGGTCAAACGCAAAACTAACTTGTTTATCTTAGACGACTTCCAAGGAAGTCGTCTGGAATTTTATTTTTAACAAAGAAAGTCGGACGACTTTCATGGAAGTCGTCCGACAAAACACATTTTAGAAAACAATTGCAAAACTAACCTCTGCTTTGACCAGACGACTTACGTGGAAGTCGTCTAGATCCAGATGACTTCCACGGAAGTCGTTTGGACGAACAGATCTGGAGAAAAACTCGATTTCATAGTTTCAACCAATGAGATTACTTTCTTAGCTCCCAAAAGTCTTCTCCAAGCACCCAGAATCTCAAAAGAAAGTGACCCAACGAGAATCGTTAACTTCAATGCCTCAATGAATCATATAAATTTTAAAATCAAAATCTATGGTTTTTATGGATGAATATGGAGAGAAATTGAAAGATAAGTTGTTTTTAGTTGATAGAAATAGAGAAAAAATGAGTGTTTAATCGATTTTTGAGCATTTTATGCGATTTGGGCTCTCCACCGGAAATCGTCTTTCCTTTTTAATCTCTGTCCCTCACCGTGAGTGGGCCTCTTTTTACCGGCATTGAATTGCTACGGTATTTTGGTTAACTTCCAATATTAGTTTCCCGTATCTTCTCTTCCTTCCTTAACCGGAAATCTTATCTTTTAAATTTGTTTCCTTCCCTCCTAAGTTTCCTTTTCCCTCTTCACGTTTTTCCTTTTTTTTTCTCTTAGTTTCCAATTTTTTGCCTTTCTCTCCAATCAAATCCCTTACATAATGCAGTCCTTTAAAACCAAAGCGTCAATCAGTGAGAATAACTTCCCATCTATTGCTTCCTCCTCCGATCTGCTCCCCCGTAACTCTCCGCAGCTTCTCCGATCCGTTCATTCTCCCAAAGGAATGGCTGATAATCTCCACCGGGCGATTCGTTCTATGTCGCTAGATGATGATGATCCGATCACCCTTCCTGATGAACCTCAGTTCAAGGTGTTTGATGCCAATGCTCTTAGTATTCTGGGCCGTCTTCTGAACCCGGACGCTCAGATCATGGCAAGGATGATTGACTACATGCCTCAGGCGTGGAGATTGTATGACAGGGTTCGAGGTCTGGCTCTGTCCCGTGATAGGTTCCAGTTCATCTTTGAAAGAGAAGAAGATTTGCTAACGGTATTGAAGGATCGCCCATGGTCTTACAACCGTTGGACTATGGTCTTGGAACGTTGGATCCCAGACCCTCCAAGGGATTTCCTGTCTGCTTTTGATGTTTGGATCCGAATCAAACATATCCCAATTAACCACTTCACCGCTGATACAATGTTCCTGTGTGCTAAGAAGATCGGTAGAGTTATAGAGATCGCCTACGACCCCAAGGTCTCTCATACTACAGATTACGTGCGAGCGAAGGTATCATTTTCGGTTGACAACCCAGCTTTTGAAGCTAAGAATCTGTACCTTCCTTCTGGAGATATTGTGGTCATTGAATATGAATATGAGAAGCTCCACAAACGCTGTTTTGGTTGCTTCAGACTTACTCATGAGAAAGGATCTTGCCCTTACTCGAGGAAAAAGAATGTGAAGCTGGTTAGTAAAGATATCGTTCCAGTGGAAAAGGTTAATGGGCCTGCGCTTGGAGGGAGCTCTTCATCTGGTAAAGATGTTCCCCCTGGCTTTGAGCCTCTGTTCTCGGAACTTCCACCTGAAGAGCGTCGCATGGCTCTCCAGTATATATCTCATGCTGATGAGACGGAACGTCAAGCTAGAATCCAAAGAGTCCAGGCAGACATCGAGCTTGACAAAGTGAATCCTCCTGCTATCCTAACTAAACTTTCTCATGATCTCAATAAAGAGAAGGGGCATGTGTTCGATTATGCAAAATCAGCTACTGATCATAGCATGGGTTTGGTGACGAGATCTTCACCTCCAGCTCCAACTACCGTCTTTGAGCGTCTCTCTCTCCCGACTGATGCTCAATCATCAGGAGATAGCTCTAGTGGGATCAATAGACTTCAACATCCGACGGTCTTTAAGCTTGGAACCTCGAGTTCAGCTTTAACCGGGATTACGAAGTCTAAACGTAAGACGAGGAGAAGACCTCCAGCTTGGGTAAGGCATTTCAGGCCTTTGAGTTAAAGCACGGAGACTGATGCAGTGACAAAGCACAACGAGTCAGAGGAGGTGGCATCTACGAAGAGGAAAGCAGAGGAAACACATGATGTCCAAGGAAAGAAGAACCCCAAAACCACAACCAATACGGTGGCTTCCGATTTGAAGCCGCTGCCATCCCAATGAGTGTTCTGAGTTGGAACTGTCGCGGAGCGGGAAACACCGAGACAGTTCGTCGTTTAACGGAGATGCGTAAAGAACATTTTCCGGATTTTATGTTTCTCATGGAGACTAAGCAAAAAGATTCTTATATGTTGGGTTTGCAAAAAGATTTGGGTTACGATAGAATGGTTACTGTGGAGCCGCTTGGAATGAGTGGTGGCTTAGCAGTCTTGTGGAAGGAGTGTTTTGAAGTTGATGTGTTGTTTGCTGATAAACGAATCATTGACTTGAGTATTAAGTTTGGATCTCTAAAGTTTTTCTTGACCTGCGTCTATGGTGACCCAGTGAGAGAAAGAAGACAGTTGGTTTGGGAAAAGATCACCGAGATTGGACTAGATCGTGATAGTCCGTGGGCTCTTCTTGGTGATTTTAATGAATTACTAGATAATTCAGAAAAGAGCGGTGGGGCAGTGAGGAATGACTCCACTTTCTGGGATTTTAGGAATCTGGTGGAGAATTGCAAGATTAAAGAAGTTCGCTACTCAGGCAATAGTCTCTCATGGGCAGCTTGGAGAGATAATGTTTGGGTTCAGTGCCGTCTTGACCGGAGTTTTGGGAATGACGAATGGTTCCAACTTTTCCCCCGTGCTAATCTAGAGTACATGGATATGTGGCCTTCTGATCATCGCCCTATCCTCCTCTCTTTCTCTTTTGAGCAGAGAGAACGTAGTAAAGGTCGGTTTTTCTTTGATAAAAGGATGATTGGAAAAGAAGGAATTGAAGAAGCGATAAAGAGAGGCTGGGATGATGGTCACTCTGGTCATCTTCCCCTTATGGACCGCTTAGAGAGATGTAGAAAAGAGCTCTCGCGTTGGAAGAGAAATGTGGTTTTGAACTCGAAAACAAAGATTCAAAAACTACAGCAGGACCTGGAGAAGGAAATCACTAAAAGGTTCCCTAGTGCGCGCTCTATGAAGCGCTTGAAGCTCCAGCTTGGTGTGGCCTATAAGGAAGAGGAGAAGTACTGGAGGCAGAGAAGCAGAGAACAATGGCTTCGTGAAGGTGACAGAAACACCTCTTACTTTCACAATGTAGTTAAGGGGAGAAAGATGAGGAAAAAAATACTGATGTTAAAGAACGATCAAGGTGTGGAGCATTTCTCAGAAGGGGCCAAAGGACAAATAGCTATTGATTTCTTCAAGGAGTTGTTTATGAGTTCCAATCCAATGGATCTTGAATCTCTTTTTGAAGGGTTCCAGTGCCGTGTCACAGAAGAGATGAATGCAGATTTGGTTAAGGAATTCTCAGATGATGAGATACGTAAGGCTGCTTTCTCTATTAAAAGTAGCAGCACTCCGGGTGAAGATGGTCTATCAGGTGCTTTCTATCAGCAGTATTGGAGTATAGTAGGTTCAGCGGTGATCAAAGAGGTGAAAAGTTTCTTCCGTACCTCATCTCTTCCCCCAGGATGGAACCATACACAACTATGTCTCCTCCCTAAGACAACTACTGCCAACTCTATGAAAGATATGAGGCCAATCAGCCTGTGCTCTGTCCAATACAAGATTATATCTAAGTTGTTGTCTGATCGTCTGAAACCAGTTATGCCGGTTATTATATCAGATACGCAAGGAGCCTTTGTTGCTGGTCGTCTCCCTTCGGACAACATAGTAGTAGCTCACGAAATGGTCCACAACCTGCGTACTAGAGCTTCAGTGAGTAAAGAGTTTATGGCAATAAAGACTGATATGTCTAAAGCTTATGATCGCGTCGAATGGAATTTTTTGGAAACTCTGATGGAGAAAATGGGGTTTGATCGTAGGTGGGTCTGTTGGGTGATGGCCTGTGTTAGCACAGTGTCTTATACAGTCCTACTGAATGATGGCGCTCATGGTTTCTTTAGACCAGAGAGGGGGATAAGACAAGGCGATCCGATCTCTCCATTCTTGTTTATTATGTGTGCTGAAGCTCTCATCAGTGTTCTTAACAACGCGGAAGCTAAGAGGCGTCTTCATGGTATTAAGCTTGATAAAGACGGTCCTGCAGTTCATCACTTGCTGTTTGCTGATGACAGCCTGCTAATGTGTAGAGCAGATTTAATGGAGAGCTCTGAAATTCTTCGTTGCCTCAAACTATATGGAGATGCGTCTGGGCAACAACTAAACCCTGCTAAATCCTCAATTATTTTTGGAGAGAATATTGAGGAAGGTATGAAAGCAGACATCAAGAGAATTCTTTCAATTGAAAAAGAAGGAGGAGAAGGCACGTACTTGGGTCTGCCTGAAGTTTTCAAAGGTTCTAAGAAAAATATTCTGAACTTCATCAGAGAGAAACTTCAAAATAGACTCCATGGTTGGTTTGCACGGTCTCTATCTCAGGGTGGTAAAGAAATCTTGATCAAATCAATTGCTCTGGCCTTACCCGTCTATGCAATGTCAGTGTTCAAGTTGCCTAAAGATCTTTGCGACAAGTTGACTACTGCAGTTAGAGATTTCTGGTGGAGCAATGGAAGCCTCAAACGGAAAATATCTTGGGTCTCCTGGGACAAGCTCTGTCGTAGCAAGGAATCTGGTGGTCTTGGTTTCCATGACATTGCTAGATTCAACCAGGCCTTGTTGGGGAAGCAAGCTTGGCGTATTTTTTCCAATCCCTCTTCCTTGATGTCGAGAGTTTTAAAGAGCAGATACTTTAAAAATTCATCTTTTCTGGAAGCAGGGACAGGCTCCCGTCCCTCTTATGTATGGAGGAGCATCCTTCACGGCCGTGAAGCGCTCAAGCTCGGCCTTCTTAGGAAAATTGGAGATGGGGTTCAGACAAATGTGTGGTCCTCCAATTGGCTCCTTACAGATTCAGCTCGTCCCCCTACGTATCGCCAAGGTAGTGTGGTGGACCTTACTATTACAGTTAGTGATCTTCTCATCCCAAACTCTGATCAGTGGGATGTAGCTAAGGTCAATGGGGCTTTTGTAGAGTCAGATGCTGCTCATGTCCTCACTATCAGACCTAACCGGCGTTTTGGTGATACTGATGTCTGGGGTTTTACAAAACATGGTTGTTATACTACACAAAGTGCTTACCGTATGCTCTCTAATATCCATGAAGTTAGCTCCCCTAACTTCAGACCTCTTCCTCCGGTAGAGAAGAACCTATGGAAAAGTCTATGGAAGCTAAAAACATCCCCAAAGATTCGTCATTTTCTCTGGAGGGCAATGTCTGGATTACTATCTGTAGCAGATAGACTTCGTTCTCGCGGGATCGGTGCAGATTTGAGATGTAAATCATGTAATCAAGCTCCGGAAACTATCTGCCATGTTTTGTTCCATTGTCCAACAGCAGTGGAAGTTTGGAGACTTGCAGGCATCAATCCCCCCCCTGCTGGATTCTCCCCCTCTTCAATGTTTCTAAATCTCCACTTTCTCATTGCGGCATTGAAAAAGCCTCACCTTTCCTCTGGTAATATCAAGTCGTTCCCTTGGCTCCTTTGGAACATATGGAAGAAGAGAAACGCCTTAGTTTTCGAGAGATGTCGAACTACTGCATCATCTTGTGTCTCAAAAGCTTTAGAGGAAGCAGAAATTTGGTTTCATGTTAACGAGGTTACGACGGAAGATTCCGTGATGCAGAAGGAAGCTCAGGTGATTCATAAAACTTGGGTAAAACCTGTTTCAGGCTTCGTTAAATGTAATGTGGGCTCTGCTTGGAATGGAAGTAGCATCATAAGTGGAGCCAGTTGGATAACGAGAGATGATCAAGGCCATCCTCTCCATCACAGTCGTCGGGCTTTCTCTGCCCCATCATCGAAACATGAAGCGGATCTACAAGTACTGTTATGGGCTGTAGAAGCTATGGGGCATATGAAACAAAATAATGTGATTTTTGAAACTTCCTCGGTTGAGGTTAGAGAGGTTCTGACTCAGAAACAGAGATTCCCAGAGCTAATCTACCTAACAGATCTACTACTCCATCTCCTCCAGCCCCTTGGTGATTGGTCTATTAATCATGTGCTTCCTGGTAGGAACAAAGCTGCTTGCTCGATAGCGGATAGCGTCATCAAAGATCATCGTACACAGTCGTATGTGGCTTCTGGAGGACCGAGATGGCTGACGTCGTTGATTTCTCTAGAAGCTCGATAAGTCCTCTGTCTTTTTTGAGGCTCTGGTTTTTTCAGTATCTCTATTAGCCTCGTTCTGTTCTTTTGAGCCTTTGTCTTTGCTCATTTGTTTGGTTTTTCTATTTTCGTTTTTTGATTGCTCTCTAAACTGGGTTAGTACCTCCTCCCTGTCCGTTTTGGACCATTAATGAAGTTTCTAAGCGTTAAAAAAAAAATCGATTTTTGAGCATTAAGAGCTTGAAAGTGGTTGTTCATGGTTGTTGTATATTGATGGTAATGGCAATCTTGTAAATAAGTGAAGAAGATGAGGTTGTGAGAGTAAAAGTATATTTTTCGGAAAAAATCAATGGCATTTTCGTGAATATTGTGAACTTCTAGGGTGAATAGGTCAAACACAATTTTCAAAAAAAATCAAAGGTTAGTTTTAGGGTTAACTTTAAGTTTTAGGCCCAATAAATTAAGGGTGAATTGACCAAACAAACTTTGCAAGGGAAGAATTTCATCAAATAACCATAGCAAAAAAGTGGTTCCAAGATGGGACAATTGTGGACGAAATTGGAATACTCTCTATTTTTGCCACGAGTGACACTGCATAGAGGAAGATTGTACAAAAAAAATACTATACTATATTTACTAAACAAGTAGTATATAAAAATTGATTCATATTAATAGCATAAATAATAATATAATACTTGGATTTATATTATGTATGCCTATTATAGAATAGTATAATCATCTATTATCAACTGCACTAGTTTAATCCAAGCAAAAAAGAAAACACTCAACCCTCTGAAACATAATGAGGCATAAACCATACTACAATCCCTCATTATCAATTGAGTTAGCAACCCAAAGAAAGAGAGAGAGAGAAAGCAGGAAAGGAAAAAATGTGGATGACGAAAAGATGAGGAAAAAGAAATAAGAAGAAGAATGAGAAAACAAGAAGGAATGAAGAGAAGAAAAATGTGGAGAAAGATGCAAAAAAAAAATGACACATATTGTAATATATTGTACTATGTTTGTAAAGTAAAACCAAGGGCCCATTCGGAAGCTGGAGAAAACTCAGGCCTGAAATATTTTTCCCCAACATAAAGCTCAGCTAAAATGTGGAGCTGCTTGGGTTGTCCGAGATGATAGGGGAAAGGTGTGCTTTCACAGTCGACGTGCCTTCTCAAATATTCGAACCCGAGAAGAGGCTAAATATCAAGCTTTGTTGTGGGGGTTAGAAAGCTTTAACGATCATCATCTCAACAGAATCATTGTAGCTATCGATGATGATACCCTCACTAAATTGGTGTTGAGACCAAAGGCATGGCCTAATTTCAAATGTCAGCAGGCCGAGATAATGAAGAGATTTGGGAAGTTTGAATGGTGGAGGTTAATGAAAGAAGAGAAACGTGCAAACATGGGAGCTTTCTTCATAGCTCAAAGTGTTCTTAAAAGTGGCTACTTGCAATCTTATGTGGCCTTAGATGCTCCTTTTTGGCTTAAAGAACTCTTTGATACTGAAGAAAGGAGAGCTGTGTTAATGTAGGTGCCTTGAGCTCGAGTCAATTCCTCTCATACCCCTATATCTCATAACACAATCTCAAAATGACCTTTTTTTTCTTTTAATTTTATATGTGAAACGAGAAATCATAAAATTAAACTGAAAACGTGAAAATTTGTTATTTGATTTATAGAATTTGATAAAAATGTTTCAAAAATTCAAAAAACGTTTTTTCAATATTTTCGAAAAAATCATTAAAACATGATTAAAAACGATTTTCAAATATTTTCTTTCGAATTTGAAAGGTATAGAATTTAAATACTTACCCATGGGTTCACTAATCTAAAGGGGGGGTTAGGGTTTAGTTTTGATAACTAGGAAGGATTTAATTTGAGTATTTGGGTTTTGATCCAAAAAAGAATTATGAAATAGGAGCATAGGAGACTTTAAGAGGGCATAGGAGATTTGACATTATAAAAAAGGGGCACGAGAGACGTTGACTCCTTGAGCTCGGTAAGGAAGGCTTTTTGGGAGGTTAAGATCCTGATTAATGTAGTGTGATCTTGGAGTGAATTTTTTGGAATGGTGGAGTTCTGGCAGCGGTTCTCTGTAGGGGTGGGCGTTCGGGTACCCATTCGGGTTCGGTTCAGGTCCAATCGGGTTTCGGGTTTTCGGGTTCAAAAATTTCAGCCCCATTCGGATATTTTTAAATTTCGGTTCGGGTTCGGTTCGGATCTTTGCGGATTCGGTTCGGGTTCGGATAACCCATTTAAATAATTTTTAAAATTTTAAAATTTATTATATACTTTAAATTTCTCAAAATCTATAAACAAAATACATATTACATATAAATTTGAATAGCATATGTCAAAATATATAAAATTAACCTATAAATTGGTTTATTTTGAAAATTTCGATTGAGAATCAATAGATATTTTAAATATTTTTGGTGTTTTGAGTATACTTTATCTATTTTAGACATGTATGTTTGACTATTTGTATATTTTTTTAAGTATTTTGGATTACTAAAAAGTATTTATATACTATGAATGTTTTTAATATACAATAAATCTAAAAAATAGTTAATATATATAGGTATATAAATCTATTTCGGATATATTCGGGTACCCGAAATACTTCGGTTCGGGTCGGATTCGGTTTCGGTTTTTTAAATACCAAAAATTTGAACCCATTCGGATATTTAATCAATTTCGGTTCGGGTTCGGTACTACTTTTTCGGTTCGGGTTCGATTCGGTTCTTCGGATCCGGGTTTTTTGCCCAGCCCTAGTTCTCTGTTTCGCTTGCCCTCTTGTTTAAACTATGTTTTCGTTGGTTGTAAAACTCTTATGTTCGGTTGAGCAAAGTTATTAATTTATCAGATGACAAAAAAAAAAAAAAAGACATGTTTTCAAGCTCTGATTTAGTTTGTCAATCAAATACCAATATTTCACATCTGATTATTACTAATTACTATTGTTCTCGTTTGTATTAATTATAAAGGATACAACAGTAGTTTCAACTTGCAACAATATAGTAGAGGCTGACACAAGAATGATGATCCCACCGTGTTCCTCTCAGATTTTTGTAACACGAATAGCTATAGATTACTTCGACATCTTAGTCCTACTACTTAACAGCTTAGGGAGGGGTCTTCTTCAACGTTTTCTACTGTTACTCTTGTTTTTATTCGCATGTTTAACTTTCTCAGACCCGGAGGAAGTGGTCGTACTATTGGTTGATATGGGCAACACCGTACCGTCCTTGACCTCCTCCTTTAACTCTGCTCCTTCACTCTCACCACCATCCATTTGGGCCATTAGCTTTCCTAGCTGTTAGTCTCACAATTAAACACGTTTAGTGATTATGTCTTTAAATGACAACACAGTAGATTCTATTGTCTAATACTATACATGTTGCTTTACCTGTTCCTCCAAGCGCTCAATCTTTTCATCCTTTGATTGAACCGCCTTCTTCTCCCTACAAGTCCAACCTCAGTTTCATCAAATGACTAATAAACAATTCAATCCTTAGTTCCTAATGCACACCACATGATATATACCTTTCTTCCATTTCTGTAATCTTGGTGCTCCAAACGTCCTTGTTTTTCATCAGATTTTCGTTCAACTACATATGAACGAGAACAACATAAGCCAGTCCTCTACTGAGAAAAAACAATATGCAAGAGAAACCTTTTTTTTTTTTACACAAAACCTATATATGTATACTCACATCTTCAAGAAATTGCTTCTCTTTGAAACATCTGTCACGTCTAGCTTGCAGCTTCTGCAGTCTCTGGTTTATTGCTTTGCTCGCAGCCTCTGAGACTTTCTGTTCCGTTTCCTCCTTGACATTTTGTAGCAATTTTTCAAAATACTAACGGGAGAGGAAACGAGGAAAAATATACAAGGAAACAAAAAAAAAGGAAATCAGATAATGAAAGACCAGTAGTTATGGAGACAAGAAATGCAAAGGGTATACGTGCTTACTTGTTTTTGGTTCTCTAGTTGTGCTTGGAGGAGTTCGTTGTACTCACTGATGATCTGTGGTTTGAAAATGAAAAGAAAATGAGAGAGAGAGAGAGAGTAAGCAATAAAGAGTTGTAAATTTGAACATGAAACAAAAGTAGTACCATGTCCACTTTGCTGTTCAAGAGAGCATCAGTCATTCCAGTGTCAGAATATTCACAGCTTCCACAACCATCCTTGCTCAAACTACCGTGAGAATTCAACTCTACAAGCTTGCCATCAGTTTTGGATTGAATAAGGCGGTGAACATAATTGTCACCAGCATAATCCCAAACACGCTGTGTTTCAAGCTCAAGTGAATAGCAATGGTCTGTCTCCTCCCAGTGCGATCTGGCATGTGCTCCTTTGTACCTTCAATTAAGTAATTAACAAAGGAGAAACGATTAACCTTGTAGAGAAGAAGAGAAGCAAAGCAGAAGCAATATATACCTTCCGCAGCCGACAACCCCACAAATAACACACATCCAGAGATTCTCTGTTGTTTGGCAAACACAACATACTGAATTTTCAGGCTGCTGCTGGCAATATCGACAAACCTGAAAACAAAGAAAATCATCACCACCACATGAGGAAAAAAATAGACAGGATGGAATGAAAATGAAAATGAAAAGAAAAGAAAAAAAAAAACGTACAGGGCAAGAAGAATCAGGCCAATTAGAAATACATGAACAGTGGAAGGAATGGTTGCACATAGTAGTGAGAATACCACCAGTGTCTTGGTCCAATCTCTCTGGAAAAATGAACAAGACAATCAAGACAATCGAAACCATATCAAATATATTAAATAATAATTCGGGTTACCAAGACAAACAGGGCAAGTAGGTTGGTCAATAGGGACAGCAGAAGAAGGCTGAGTATGGTCAATAGATCCACTATAACCGGTGAACTGAACATCCAGAGTAAAAAGCAGGCGACAGACATCTTCCTGCACACACAATTTTGAATCAATAAAATCAAAAAAAAAAAATGGATAGATGAGCCCAAAACCATACCTCAAGAGAATTGAATCGTTTCCCTCTGAAATGGAGGTAGAATGTATCAGTAGACTCTTGAGAATCGAACCTTATCAAAATGTTATATCTATTTTCGATTCCATCATAATTCCTGGATAGAGAGATGAATGAAAAAGCAAACTATTATTATATCTTTACATTTCAGAAAATCTCTATTTCTTCTAACCAACCTCACAGTTCGCATTTCGAGAATGTGCTGGATGAAGGAGCCGCAGAACTGGCAAAAATCTGCATAGGTCATGTGGTTCGGCACCCCAACAACGCATACCAGAGGGTTCCTCCCTATCTACATTTTTTTTATTATTCCCATATCAGATTTTTATTAATTTCATTGCAAATCTAACGAAATCTTACTGGCAGAATCGAAGACGACGGCGAAACGGCGTCGTCCGGAAATAGGTGCATCACGCCGCGAGTCTCCCCGATCCTAGGGTTTCCAGATGAAAAGTGAACTGTCTCGGAGAGACACGATTCTCCGGAAACACTTGCTAACGGCGATTCATCTCCGTCGATTAGGGTTGAAGTTGAGGGCATCATCGTACTTGCCGCCGATGAAAAGAAGCCCGAGTTAGTTGAGGGCATCATCACCTCTCTCTCTCGCACGCACGCCTAATATATTTTTTATCCACTCAGACTCTGACACGTCATTAGTTCCACCAGGATATATTTATTTTACAGAAAAAGACGCAAAAAGTTTCAATGTGATCAAAATACGTCCTCGCTTATAACATATAACATACATTGTGTGGCTGATGCGACTGATGTTCTTTTCGCGTACAAACACTTAATTATTATTATTGGAAAAATGACGAAAACTCTCTTCCAAGTTGTACAGATGATGATATATGACTAAACAGAAGCTTGAACGTGAGAGTCCACTGACTTCAGAACCTCTTCTCCCATCTCTTTGCAGCCCACAAGTTTCTGATTCAACAAACAGCATTCAGAAAGATAAACATAAGTATTGCTTCTTGTAAACTTTGATTAACCATTTTAAAGCAAAAGGAAATATTTTAACAAGAATGGTTCAAGAAGATTACAGTTCCTGCCGAGTATATGTCTCCTGTTCTGAATCCTTTGTTCAGAGCACCCAAAACAGCGTCTTCAATTCTCTTAGCTGCCTTCTCTTCTCCAAGTCCGTACTTCAGAAGCATTGCAGCGCTGAGGATCGTTGCCAACGGGTTTGCTTTATCCTGCAAAAAATGCAAAAAAATCTGATTAGTTTAGGCTCTTCATGTTTGTGGCATAAATACTCTGTGGAAGAAAAGAAAACCTGTCCAGCAATATCAGGTGCAGAACCATGTATAGGTTCAAAGAGTCCAGGTCCCTGTAATAAACAGCACGAGTTTTTTATTTTGTCACAAGTGATCATAAAGCTGCACGCTCAGAGATGAGATTAATTCATATATATATATATACCGAATCACTGAGACTAGCAGAGGGAAGCATGCCGATGCTTCCTGTGATCATTGACGCTTCATCAGATAATATATCACCAAAAATGTTGTTTGTGACAATGGTGTCAAACTGCATTTAAAAAAAAAAGACCAAACCATTGTAAGAATATACAACACCAAGGCGGGCTATTAATGCTGACGCTTCATCAGATAATATATCACCAAAAAAGTTACCTGTTTGGGGTCACGAACAAGCTGCATGGCAGCATTGTCAACATACATATGTGACAGTTCAACATCCGGATATTCAGCTGCTAAAGCTGTTACTCGCCTCCTCCATAAAATCGAGGCCTGCATAAGAGAACAATTGCATTAAAGTATGGGTTTTATGTATCACATAAGAAACTCGAAAAGACAAAAAAAAAAATGAAATGATAAATAGCATACATCCAAGACATTAGCTTTGTCAACAGAACACAGCTTGCCACGCCGTTTCCTAGCAGTCTCGAAGGCAACACGAGCAATTCTATCAATCTGAGGAACATGGTGCTTTATTATTACATATGCTGGTGGTAGTACTTAACAAGAGGGGAGGTTTCGAATAGAGTAGTACCTCGTGAGCAGCATAGACTTCGGTATTATAGCCAACTTCCTCACCATTTTCATTAGTCTTAATGCCTCTTGGCACTCCAAAGTAAATACCTGTTTCCACGAGACACACATTGTAAAAGTTACTGTACTACTGGGGAACGAGAAAGAAAAGAAATTTTAAGATTTTGAGTCTAAATCAAGTTACAAGACAGACCTCCGGTAAGCTCCCTAACAACCATAAGATCAACACCTTCTGCAACCTCTCTCTTCAAGGTCGAAGCATCCACTAGCTGAAATAAGAAGAAAATGATACTTTGAGCTAACAAGCACTCCTGAGATAAAGAAGAAGAAGAAGAGGGGGTTTACCTGTGGAAGAACAGTAGCGGGTCTGAGATTAGCAAAGACTTTAAGAGCGGCTCGAAGTTGAAGTAAACCAGTCTCAGGCTTCAAATGTTTCTCATTCTTATCCCATTTGTACCTGACAAATCACATTGTACATATATATATTCCAATTAAAAGAATAAGCACACATAATAAACAAGACAAAAGAGTATATACCCTCCAATGGCTCCAAGAAGCACAGCATCTGATTCTTTAGCAGCGGAGACGGTCTCCTCAGGCAAAGGCACTCCGACCAAATCCAAAGCAGCTCCTCCTACATGCATCTCCTTGAAGCTAAACTCCAGACCTGAATTTTAAAAAAAAAAACAAAAAACATCACAGATTCAGTGACCAGTGAATCCAATTGAATACGATTCTAGAATACCTTCCAAGGAACCAGCTTGCTTAAGCACATTTTTAGCGATGGAGATGACCTCCGGACCGATCCCGTCTCCGGGAAGGAGAGTTATGTTGTATCTCTTTTTCCCTGCGGAATTAACAGCTACGCATCTTACTCTAAACGGTGCGTGAGAAGATTGTTTGGTGAGAGCTCCGAACGTTGCCGCCGGGAACTTGATATTCGTCTGCAGAGCCGCCGCCATTTCAGGGAGAAAAATTTGATGAGATTGGCCTTTCTGAGTGACTGAGAGACTTTAGGTCTTTGCATTTATGGGTCCTTTTTGCAATTTATATTATTTTCACAATCGATCCCCCCAACTTCTTAATTATTAATGGAACTGCTTACATTGTTAATTAATGACTTTTACATCCACCAACTCTTTAGTTGTACCTATCCTTTTTCTCTATATGGTGAACTTAGTAGTAAAGGTGGACACTTCGGTCATTTTCTCTGTTTGATTCGAGTTTGGATCGGTTTAATTAGGTTTATTCTTTTTTTTTACGAGGGATTGTGTTTTAAAACATAAATTATGTATACATAAACTATATTAACTGAATTCAATAAAAAAAACTGAAACATAAACTATATAGAAAGTTTTCTATGTAGTGTTATAGTTCGTCTATTTTTAAAACATGGTATTAAATCTCTAATTGGAGTTATTTAGAATTGACACCACAAAAAAATATATGAATGCAAGGAAAATATACAAAAAAAACACAGAGAAACAAGACGCTGCTGAAAATTAATTTGTTTTTAATAAAAAAAAAATTAGGTTTAGATTTAACATTCATGTTTGCATATATAAGAATATAAGAATACAAACTTTACTATTTTTTAATCGGATATTTTGATGATTACATATTAGAGAAAACAGCCATTAAAATCCTAAACTTTTAAATTAAAGCCAAAAAAATCTCCAACTCATGTTTGAGCCAAAAAAATAACCAACTTTCAAATATTAGTCATTTTAACCCTCATATTTTGTTGACTATGCCATTTAAGAAACCCAAATAGTCAACTGTTAAAATCGGTTAAAAAAATAAACGAATGTTAATTTTTTAAACGGCATCATTTTAAAAATTGATTAAAACATTAACCAACCGATTTTTTTCCGCCTGAAACACTTAAAACATCTGGCTTTTTCGTGAAACCAGAGTGAAGAAGATGACATTGATTTGTGACTCTGCTTTCGCGAAAGAGATGATTTGAATGTTTTCAGTAGCAAATAGACGTTGTTTGATCAATGTTTTAATCAATTTTTAAAATGATGTCGTTTAGAGAGTTAACATGCGTTTATTTTTCAATCGGATTGAACAGTTGACTAATCGGATTTCTTAAATGGCCAAGTCAACAAAATATGAGGTTTAAAATGACCAATTTTTGAAAGTTTGTGATTTTTTTGACTCAAACATGAATTTGAGGTTTTTTTGGCTTTAATTTGAAAGTTGAGGGTTTTAATGGCTGTTTTCTCTTACATATTATGTTAGAAGAATATATGTTAATGAATGAAAAAAGGAAAATATGTGATTTAGTATTAGAATTTTAGTATATTGTATTACTACTATTTTAATTTACAAAAATACATCGGTTTCTCAGTTCGGTTTGGCTTTAAACCCGTCCAACCCGAAACATTCGGATTGGAGAAATTTTCAATCAAATGGTTTGAAATAAATTTTGTTTCGGTTTGAATCGGTTTTGGTTTGATTGATCATATGATTATTTGAGTTTTTTATTTCGGTCATGTTCCTTCATGTCAAATACTCCAAAAATGATTTTTTGTGCTTTTAAGAAAGGTGGGAAGGGGGGACACAAACATACAACGGTATTTTGTCCTGTTTTTTGTGCATCATAGAAAAAAGACCCGACCAAACAATCATCCCCATAGTCAATAATGTGGGGCAAATTAAATTAAACCAGGCCAATATATTACTGCATATAAACAGATATTTTTACGAGGAGCAAGCAAGTCTCTCAACACCGAGACTTGTCGTTTTATTTCATGCAGCAACACAATTATACTAACGACATTAAAATTGAAATCGGTTCATGGATAATTTTCGGTAGGCTATGAGATGTTGGTTTTGTGTTGCTAGTTTGATTGATACGACGGAACTCTGACGTAAAGTGACTTCAATATTTCTTCACCCATCTTCTTGCATCCCACAATTTTCTGTCACATTGATCGTCAGTGATCGTTAAAATCATATAAAACGACGAAATTTAACTTAGTTAATCACTTAAACAAAAAAAAAAAGCTTACGGCTCCCGGAGTGGGAATATCACGCGTTCTGAAACCTTCGTTTAAGGTATCAAAAATAGCATTTTCTATGCGTTTTGCGACCGCTTCTTCCTTCAAACCATACCTCAGAAGCATCACGGCCGTGAGAACCGCAGCCAGTGGATTTGCTACGTCCTATAAATTACAAATGATTTTAATTTCATTTTTTTCCACAAAAGTCATATATTACCATCGTATTTTAGTAATTTAATTAAGTGTGTACCTCTCCGTCAATGTCAGGAGCTGAACCATGAACAGGTTCGAAGAGTTGCGGTCCCTTTTATCAAATAATGCATGAATATTATTCAGGGGTAATTTGTGTATATATATGTGTGTGTGTGTATATATGTTAATAAAATATATGTGTGTATATTTTCTTATAAATACCGGGCCTCCGATGCAGGCTGAGGGAAGCATTCCAATGCCGCCGGTGATCATAGCAGCAACATCCGACAAGATATCTCCAAAGACATTCGTTGTCAAGAGTACATCGAACTGAAAACCGGTTTAATTTAAATTAAGATTATATTGTGTGCACTGTAAACCGAATCAAGTTCACTAACTAAAATGTGACATACTTGTTTAGGGCAGCGAATCAGCTCCATGCCAGATGTGTCCACTAGCATATGCGACAGATCTACTTCTGGATACTCTTCCGACATAATCGTCACTCGTCTCCTCCACAACTTCGACGACTACAACATAACAAAAAGAATTTCCTGACGACATGTTTTTAGAGATATATATTAGTTTGTATAAATTGTCGAAATTACTTCCAAGACGGTAGCTTTGTCGACTGAGCAGACTTTGCCACGTCGTTCCAGAGCCATGTCAAATGCAATTCGAGCGACACGATCAACCTAATTAAAGAACAATCAACGCTACGTAAATTATTATTATTGGCTAATGCAGGCAAACTTTGAATTTTAGTGGTATATGATTAACTAATTAAGTATACCTCGCTACTGGAATAAATCTCGGTGCAGAAACCGGTCTCCTCGCCCTTTTCGTTCATTCCAAAGCCTCTTGGCTTTCCATAATATAAACCTAGCGTTTTAAATTTCATACGTACATTCAGTTAATATAAACTATTTCTATCGAGCAAATTAGTAATTAAAGAACAGTCTGTATTGTGATAAACAAACCTCCAGCGAGCTCTCTTATGATCATAAAATCAACCCCTTCTGTTACGCTCCTTTTCAAAGAGGAAGCTTCCAGCAACTTTTAAGCACAATTAACCACAATATTACACATATAAATATGAGTTACTGTAATAAGTTTTTTTTTTTACTAAAAGTTGTTATAATAAGTTTATAGTATATAGTTTTTTTTATTGTAGTTGTAGTATATAGTTACATTTATACATGTGTATATCAACCGATTTACCTGAGGAAAGACGGTGATGGGTCTGAGATTAGCATACACTCCGAGAGCTCTTCGGATACGCATCAGGCCAACTTCAGGCTTTAGATGCTTCGGTAGATGATCCGACGACGGCCTTTAGTTACGCAAACATATCTTAATATATCTCATCATAAATATATATTTGGAGACTTACCGAAATTATATATGTATAAGTTTTTTTTTTGAAAAACATATATATATATATATATATGTATAAGTTCTACGTACATCTTTTTGGTGATACCAACTGCTCCTAGGTAAACAGCGTCGGACTCAAGAGACGCTTTTAGGGTTTCTTCCGGGAATGGAACTCCGGTGGCTTCGTAAGCGGCACCACCGACCAACATCTCCTTAAACTCGAAATCAATCCCTATAAAAACCGAGGAAAATCACATTACTTCCGCAGCAAGGAAACTCTTGAACTGATTATACTAACAAAATGTATTGTAATATTTAATTAATTATATTAACCTTCGAGAGAGCCAGCTAGGCGGAGAGCTTCGACGGCAACTGGAGTGACTTCAGTGCCGATGCCATCACCGGGGAGGACAGCAATGGTGTACTTTTTATTTGGTGTGGTGGCGGAGCATCTGATCCTACCATCACGTTTACTAACCCTAGAGATTTGTTTGGTAGTACTAGGAATAAATGAGAGCGGTAATTTGATTCCGCTTGCGTGGATCTGAAGTGCTGTTGACATTTTGAGTTGGAAGAGATGTATTAATAATTTGTGATTCCTAGTGTATTAATAATTTGTGATTCTTGATTGGATGCTTTTGATCGATTTGGGATTTTGCCTTCCGCCAAGTAAGGTCTTGATTGGTAGAGCATTATCATTAGCATTATGCTCTACATTATCCAATCAACATTTGCTACAAAAGTATTTAGAAGAGCATTTACTAAATGCTAATGCTCTCTAAATGCTCTATAGCAAATGCTCTCATATGAAGCTTTTGGAAGAGCATTTGCATTTATAATTTATAAATTTCAGAAATATATATATAATTAGTTTATTTATTTTATTTAATAATATTATAAAATCATATTTATATCCAAAAAATAAAATTTTGATTCCTACAATAAATTTACAATTTAAATATATTTTTAAAAAATAAATTTTTAACATTTAAAATATAATTTAATTATATTTAATTAAATTATTATATAAATTATATTTTAAATTAATTATATATTAGATAAATTAATTATATATTAGATAAATTAATTATATAAATTAGATAAATTAGATAAATTAATTATATTAATTATATAAATTTAGTAATTTAATTATATATATTTAATAAATTAATTATCTAAATAATATTTTATATAAATAATATTTTAAATAAATTATATATTTTTTTATTTTTTTATTTTTTTATTTTTTTCGAAAATTATAATTTTAAAATATAGTATAATTAAAATAAATTATATTAATTAAATTATATTTCAAATGCAAAATATTATTTTTAAAAAATATAAATTTTGGTTTAAAATTTAATTTTTTTAAATAACATTTTATTGTAAACATAATTTTAAAATTATTAAATAAAATAACTAATTATATATATTAATATATAAAATTATATATATATATATATATATATATATATATATTACAAATATATTCATTATAAATAAATATATTATATATTATATATTAGTTTTAATAATAAATTTTAAGAGCATGTTCATACTGCTCTACCAATCAATCTTTTAAGCAGTTTAGTAAAAGCATACAGCTTCTGCAGCATACTGCTTTTATAGCATATTGCTACTGCTTTCCCATCTGCTTTGCCAATCAGGGCCTAAATCTATTTATAAGAGGGCTTATCTTTTAACCCAATCTTCATTTTTTACCTTTGTATTTACGTTTTTACTATCACATGTTCACACTTTTTTGTAACTACTTATTTTCGCCACGTTTTTAGGTGTTTTTTGGTTGTTTTCGATGACAACAAATAAAGTGAGACAGCTAGTGTTCGTACGTGCGTGGAGACTGATTACCGTCTACGTTGAGTACGTTCACGTATCCTTTGGATTATGATTTTCATACACAACCAAAAGACTGAAATATATTACACGTGACGAAGCTGCTCACATGATTTTGTAATAAATCAAAATTGGTTATAGCATTTGATAAAGTTTTTTTATTATGTGAACGAGGTTTCCTAGTTGGGACTGTGTAATACTCTGCACCGACTGCACGTCTCTTACTTAGCAGACACTGGCAACACACAGAACTAAATATATGAAAAGGAAAAAAAATCAAATTTTTAATTCTCATATCAGACAAAACTTTGCACTTTAAACAATAAAACTATTTTCAATAGCATATTAAACACAGAATTAACTTACTTGTTCGCAACGTCAAAATTATGATCGGTACTTTTCATTATTCGGTTAAATGATAAAGTGGCAGTACATTTTTGTACAAAATATTTTACTATTTTAATCAAAAATGAATAAAATAGATAAAATAGTCTAAAGTAAATAAAATTATCTAAAAATAAATAAAAACATATATAAAATTTTTAATCACACAAAATGTTAAAATTAATATAAAATAATAAAAATATAAAATAAATAAAATAATATAAAACAAAATAACTCAGAAAATTATAATATTTAAAATTATTTAAAAGATCAAAAATTTTAGAATTATAAATCTTTTATTTTATTTATTTTTATAAATATAGAAAACTAATATAATATAAAATTTCAAGTATATGGCTATTACCAATGATGATATGTAGATATAACTCATATAAAAATTATTGGAAACCGTTGATATTCAGGTTTTTATTTTAAATTATAGGTTTTTGATGAATGATGATATGTCAGAAATTTTCAACAGCGATATGTCTAAAATAATTTTAAGCATATAAGATTTTGAAGAATTTTTTAAAAAAATAAATTTTATAAAATCCGGAATTATATTATGTTTCTAAATTTTACTTCTTGAATTTTTGAAATTTTCGTTTTAAAAATGGGTTTTATAATTTTAATATTTAATAAAATATTTATTTCTAATGTTTATATAAGTTTTCTAATTTTGTAATAATTTTCATTTCTAGATAATTTTATTTTTAATTCCTTTTAATCATTTTTGCTGATTAAAATAATAAAAAAATTGTAAAGTAACTACCACGTCATCATTTTGACCGGATATTAATTAGTACTGGTCATAATTTTGATGTGGTGACAAGTAAATTAGTATAAGTGTTTAATATGTTACTCAGACTATTTTCTTTGTTTAACATATTAGCTATTGAACTCCAAGGTTTAAAGTGTAAATATTTATCAACTTGAGAATTTAAAATGTATTTTCCCATATTTTAAATGTAAAACTATTTAAAAATAAATTATTTGTAATTAAATTATGCATTTTAAATACAAACATTTTACCAAAGCTTCATATGAAAACATTGGATGAAGAACACTTGGAGAAATATCTGCATCTTCAAAATGCTTTTCTAGTATTGTTGATTGGATAATAAATAGTATAAAGCTCTATGATAGTGCTCTACCAATCAAGCCTTAAGTGTTTGTTAACTAAAGTCTTTTAAATTTCAATGTTGTAAATGAGATGAGAAAGTATACTTACTATTAGGTGGAATATGTAAAATTAAAGTTGCATTACAACATATTTTTGTTTTATGATAAAGGATATGTTAATCAACAAAATAGATTTTTGCATTACATCATTTAAATAAGGATATGTTAAAACAAAATATATTTTTATTAACTGAATTAATTATTTCCTTAAATAAAAACTACATAATTATCCAATATGATTAACATATATATGAAAATTAATGATTATGAATCATACATATTTGATAACTATTTTATATCCTCTCTTTTTTGTTTTAATTTTATATTATTAAAAGAAATTAAACAATTATATTCAACATATAATAAAAATAGATTTTTTTTCTTATATGTTACATTTTGAATTTTCAAAAATATTTATAAAAGTATCACATTGAAAATTTTGCAATCGATGATTTAATTGTTTTTTGTCCAAGCAAAATACTAATGATCATAAATCGTATCAATATGAGTATCATTAATAGATTAAATATCATATGTTTGAGCTTATGTACTATTTAATCTTTTGTTGATTTGGCTAACTTATTTCATATACTACTACTACAGTCATATTGAATACAACACCCAATATATATTTATGTGGTATAATAAATATCCCTTTATTATTAAAAAGGAATCAAAATAACAAAGTAACCTTAAAATGGTACTTTATTTACAAAGGGATCATTATGCTGATGTGTAACACTGATAGCCATTCTCAGTCTCTTTTTGAAAACATCCACGCCATCTAAGCTATTTACATAAAATGCCATTGGAGCGAGTTTGGACATATTATTCCCGAATTTTCATGAAGTTGTATATAACATAGTTATATATTAACTATCCTATGGTGGCATTCATAGGATTCCACACTCCTATATTTTATTCTCTCATTCGCCAAACTTGAACATGAGATTGGACGTGGCATCTGTTATGTCTTATTCGTTTTATAACCTGAAACATAAAATTTCGAGTTAGTTTCAAACACAAAAACTTTGCATTACAATGCTATGAAGCAAAGTATTTTGTAGATTATTAATTTTTTTTTTCTCTTTTAAACTATGAAAAAAGTGTCCATTGTTACACTGACAGAATTGGTAAATTTGCGAATAAAGTGGTCCTTTGTAGATTTCTAAACCACCAAATTAGTTTGTGCTTTGATAATAACAAGTAAATAGCATCAGTTTAATGTTCTTATTTTAAAATATGTGTCAGACCACTTGAACAATTAAAATTTTCAAATATGTATTCCCTTTGAGTGATAAAGATTAATCGTATAAAGTTGAAATCTTTATTATACGGTCAGTCAAGAATTTAAGGGAAGACTGAAATGCAATTATAATCCCGCCAAATTACTGGCAGATTAGATTAATTACGGCAAATTAGATTGATTATCGCTGTGTGTGATTTTCTTTTTGTGATCTTTAATATTTTGTAGTCAATTAGACTTAGACTCCACGCATATTTGGTTCTATATTTACTTTACATATTTAGTACAGCAATCCTTAGTTTCCTATTATTATTTTAGTTGATTTGCTAAATTAACGGAAGTCACCGATCTGGCTTGATTAATATTAGCGGTGATTATAATAACTTTTGACTCCAATGCTATAAACGGAATCCTTGATTTGCAATTCCGTTTCATTATTAACATATAGTCTTCTTTAAATTTTTATAAATTCCCAAAATCAAATAATATGAATTACAAACCTTTAATGTGAATTGCCAATTACTCATTTTATTCATATATTACATTTATCAATTCGTATTTATGATAGTTGCGTATTGTACGTATATAAATGGCTGGCATAGATTTTGTTAGTGATTTGAAGCTGTTCAAGTCAATGTGGAAAGTTCGTGATTCGTTTTTGGAAGCAGTACTCTAGTGTAGTGGGCGAGACCATTGAAATGGTGATAGCTGATTCTAAAGTAAGTCTGTTGTTTTAAACCTTTCTAATTATTTTAGTTGATGCACCTGTTGTTCTATGTGTTTTACAGTTTTCGCAAATTGAATGGGGTGTTGGTAATTTACAATTCTAATTCTTTAGAGCAGTAGTAGGTGATTTTAATTTTTTAAGGTTGTGATAGCTAATTCTAGGATTCCAAACTATGAATACTAAGAAAGGCATCATGGATAAGCTGCTTCTATTATTTTGTTATTTTGTTTCTTTCGTATCTCATGTTTTCGTATGTTTACTTATAATTTTGAACTAATAAATAATATCTTTTGCTATGCCTAATTTTAATTTCCACGAAACCGATCTAAACTTATACCAGTAAAAAGACTTACACAATTCCATAAATATCTAGATATATACTAACCTTATGTAATATGCAAGCAGTTCAATTATTGATGTATGTATTGTTAGCAACTGGTTCGGCCGAAAATTCTTTTGTTTTGTTGACCTCAAGCGTAAATCCAATTTGCAGACACAGAGGTTGACACCATTTTGTACATTTATCAACAAATGTTTAAATTAGATGTTATTGACTTTATTTACCTCAAAGAGAAAACAAAAAGTAATAAGTACCCTGATTCTTTTTTTTTTTTAAAAACAGGACTTTGATTCTATTTTCAAGTATCAAATCTCGAACCTGAGTTTCTTTGTGAGATTCTGAAAATCCCCTTCGGTCTAATCCATAACAAGGACAGAGTACTTTGCTATATGTTGCAACGTTGTCCATGCATATCCAATCCATTCGAGTTTCTGTTCTATCATTTAAAAAAAAATAGAAAAAGACAATGTCCAAGAAAAAAGTTAGCTGAAAGAAGGAAGATTGGTTTAATTGAAGGCTCGATTATCATCACATATAAACAAAACACCAAAGATTAGAACTGTTTTCTGAAATTAATAATTTTGTCAACTTAAAAATTGAGACAAAAAAAGATATTTTACCATTAACAGTGTTCGAACGACTAATTTTTGATTGCATGTCTTGAAAGATTCGCAGGACACGTCCGAATTACAATTAGAAACATGAGAGATATACAACATTAGAAAGTAATAAGACCAAAATCTATTAGCCATCGAAACCCTAATAGTTCACTATTGAAAAGTTTATAAACCAAAATCTGAGAGTCTAACCTTCAGAAACGTTGATCGAATGGATTGGAAAATATATTGTGTTGTTTTGATAAACAGAAAACAACTTCTTTTAGTCTTGATTTGGTTAAGATTTTTTGTCTGTTGATGAACTTCGGAGAAGAAGAGATAATAAATATAAACCGACAAAGCAAGAAAAAAAATTTAGATTTTTCTTATCAAGACAAAACAAGAAAATCAATCAATCTTGAATATGTTTCGTTATTGATTTCATCACATATTAATGGGCTTTAGTTTTTTCGATCAAAACTGGACCATATTGTATGTATTTTTGGTTATTGCATTAAGATATATATATTTGTTTTTTCAATTGTTTTGTTAGGTTGACAAAAAAAATTGTTTTGTCAGGGCTAGGAAAAAACTTAAATTTGAAGACCCGAACTGAATCCGATCCGAAAAGATAGTATAGGATCTGAACTAAAAATGATTAAATATCTAGATAGGTTCAAAAGAACCGAAACCGAATCCGACGCGAAGAGAAGTATGTTGGATACCCGATTATATCCAAAATATTTTTATACAACTATATATAGTTTTTATTTTTAGATTTACTATATAATAAAAACATTCAAAATATATAAGATACTTTTAAAATGTATAAAATACTTGAAAATGTATACAGATAGTCAAAAGTATATGTCTGAAATTGCTAAAGTATACTAAAAACACCAAAAATACTTAAAACTAGTGGTTGGTCCGCCCTACGGGCGGGTGTGTTTACACTAAAACTATGACATAATTGATCTACACATCTAAACCGAGAGTATCATAATAAATTTGGGTTTTGAGGATTCAATTAGAGCTAAAAAAGCCCAATATCTATCAATATGTTTGGAGATATGATGAATGACTAAGGTTAACCTTAGGCTTTGGTATTCAGAAGAAGACAAAACGAAGACTGTAAGAAAAATGTTATCGTAGGTTGAGTCATGGATAAAGAATGAGAGATTCATAAGAAGACGAAGTATATATTGCATGGAGATTGTTTTCGAAGGTAGAGCAACAGAAATTTTGATTGCGGTGATGATTTATGTTTTCTACGCGTTCATCTCTCATGGTGGTCTTGAGCTCTCATACCAGCCGTTCATTTTCTGGGCTTCTTCTAGGCCTGAATCATTGAGCCTCATTTATATTAGTTTTTTATGAGTCTCATCTTACTTTACAGTATTAATATTAGCATAAAAACAACATGTAGTTACAATATTTATGTTAGGCATAAAAACAACATGTAATTTTTAAGTTAAACAGACATAAAATCAACGTTATATGTTAAATTTTAATATTGGTCATGTGTCGCAACCTCCCCCCCCCCTAGGTGGCAGAAGAAGAGAGAGAAGTGTTTAGACATTTGTTGATTCTAAGATTGATAATTGTAGTATTAAAAAATTGTATTTTATATTTTTTCAATTATTTGAACATTATTCTTTTAAGATGTTTTTTGCATTATTCTTATTTTGATATTGAGCTCTCATAATCTATATATTTCATTTACCTTTCCGGTATGATGTGCTTCTCACTATCATCGGAAAATACTCACCTCCATGCTCTTCTTCTACATCACGTTTTCTTCTGTACGATTATCTGGTATTTGATATAAATCATGTTTATAAGTTACCAGTTGTGTGATTGTTTTTCATGGTGTTGTAGTCTATTCCAGTCAATATTAAATGTGTGTTTGTTCTTCTTCAGATTGTCTGGTATTTGTTAGATTATATTTATTAGTTTGTGTGGTTGTTTCTTACAACGTTATAGGTTGTTTGCGTCAATATTGGCTGCTTTTTTTCTTACTAAGATTTTTGTTGATGTTAGGAAGTGCATCTATTTGGGTTGGGTCATAGTTTAGTCGTCTTTAATGTTTCCTTCTTCTTCGTTAGCTTACCGTCGATAATCCCTACTCGGATTGGTTTTCAAGATCTGGTTTTTGATCATCTGCCTTCTTTGATATCTTTCACAGTTTGAGGATGGCTCCACGGTTTCCTGATTTCATTTCGTATACCCTTTCAACTATGTTCTATCATCTTGTTACAATTTTCATCACTGCTCATGTCTTTAGTGACCCTTTATTTCGCTAAATTTGCGACTCCGCGTTTAGATAGTGTTTTCTTCTGTGTATGCTCTGTAGAATTATAATGTTGTTTTTGGTCTCAAGTTTGGTCTCTAGTTTCTTTGTGGTTAACTTTCATTCTCTCTTCCTTCAGGTTATATGTCTTTTCCCCATGCTTTTCTTAGTATAAGTGTGTGAAGTTAGTTTTTTGGAATTATGGTATTTTCTATCTAGAGTTTTGTGGTTCCTCGCTGGTGGATGTGCTTATGGTGTGATGAGTATTTGTCTTCTTTGTTGGTGACGATTTTTGCCTTATGTTGAATATTCTTACTCTAACATGCTTTCTTGGTTTTTTGTGTTAGTCATTGATCATGTTTCTTGGTATTCGAGAAATGCTTTGTCTCATAGTTTATCTTTCTATTATTATTTTTTTGAAATCTTCTTGTTATGGCCAATATATTCTATGATAAAGTGAGCTAAGTTAGTTTTTGATCTCGTTTCAGCGCTAAACCTTTACTTAGTTAGTGTGTCTTTGACATTTTGCTTTTTTATATAATCGTAGAGATTTTTATGTTTCGTTTATGAATCGTGCTATTTTTCTTAATTTGGTCAATATTAAAATATATATATATATATATATTACTTGTAAATTAAATAGTAGAAAATAATAAAAACTAATAAAATAGTGAAAGTTTATGTCATTTTAGCCTCTGGTTTGGTGCTAGGTGTTAGGTGTTTCCCTTCTGCTATGTTTTATATCGACTTTATGTTTCCGGTTTGAACACATGTCAACAAATCCCCTTCCACTTGTCTTAAGAAGAGAGAAAAGTCTACTTTATATATAAAGACTTTAGCTGTGAATAAATTAAAAATTAAAACTATATTTATACTATTTTATTTATTTTTATTCATATTATATTTTTAATCAATAAAATGGATTATCAAACTTTAGAAAATGATGGTTAGTGTGAAAAAAATTTGATAGTGCACAATTAAAAATGATTGAACCAAATTGTAATAATCTAAAAAAGAATGATTAAAATGTAAAAAAAATAAAATAAATGGGACACATGTCAACAAATCTCCCTTCCACTTGTCCTAAGAAGAGAGAAAAGTCTACTTTATATATAAAGATATCTATTGATTCTCAATCCAAATATTCATACCAAACCAATTTATATGTTAATTTGAGGTACTTTACATATATTGTTTAAATTTATGTGTAATATATTATTTTGTTTATAAATTTTGAAAAAAAGTTGAAAAATAGTTTAAATGGGTTATCTGAATCTGACCAAATGTAAAAAGATCTGAACCAAACTCAAACCAAAATTTAGAAATACTCAAATTGCATTGAAATCTTTTAACCTGAAAACCGAATAGAGCCCAACCAAACCCAAATAAATATAAGAAGTTTCGGGTATCTTTGTGTCTATATACTTTTTGTAGTGTTTTTTTGCCATAACAAAAACAAGTTCATTAACCATGTATTTTAATAATTTATACATTTTTACTATTTTTAAAAACAGTTCAGTTTTTTTTTTCAATTAATATTATGATAGACACTTCATATAAAATACGATTCAATATTTCTTAATTTATCAGTTTTACCTTTGATTAAAACTACACAATATATTAATCTTTGATACTGTAATTTCACGCAAAATTAAATTATTTGATAAATATATAATAATTTATTAAACAATTTCTTCATCCCGCGCAAGCCGAAATGTTACTTTTTTTTCATTGTTATACACCTATCTTTTTTTTGTTTTGTTTTGTTTTGTTTTTGCAGCTAGACCAAACTTCTGTGTGAAGCGGAGACTCTTGCATCAAGGGATTTCATTATCTCCTCCCCCATTCTCTTGCAACCTACCAATGTCTGTCCAAGAAACCAATTTGCTTTAACATTTACTTCAATGTTTTGTTAGCCAAATGAAGAAGAAAGAAAGGATATAACATACAGTTCCAGGAGTGTGAATGTCACGAGTTCTGAATCCGCGGTCCAAGACATCTGAAACTGCAATTTCTATCCTCTTTGCAGCGTCTTCCTCTTTCAGTCCGTACCTGAAAAGCATTGCAGCTGATAGAACAGCCGCCAAGGGGTTCACTGTGTCCTGCAATCCCCAATAATGTTTATATACACACACAAGAGTTGTTTCAGTTTCAGAATAATATATGAAGATCGTGAGCCGACCTTCCCGTAGTGTTTAGGCGCAGATCCATGCACGGGTTCGAAGATTCCAGGTCCCTGTAGCCCGTCAATCAAATAAGAAATTCAAGATACTTTTCTTAACAAGTATTAAAATGAGATCTTGTTTAAGGGAAAAAAAAAAGAGGATTTGAATCATGTTGTAGCGTACCGAATCACCAAGGGCAGCAGATGGAAGGAGTCCTACACTTCCAGGGATCATGGCCGCGAGATCAGAGAGAATATCACCAAACATGACTCCAGTCAAAATGGTATCGAACTGCAAAAATCACAAATAGTAGTCAAGACAAAAATATCACCAGACATGAGTCCCAGTCAAAAGTGTTCCTAATTGGGACAGGCTTTACTTAAAAAAAAAAAGAAGAAGGATACCTGTCTTGGGTGCCGAACAAGATCCATAGCTGCGGTGTCGATGAGGAGATGACTCACTTCAACCTCGGGATACTCCAAGGCCATTGCTGTGACTCTTTTCCTCCACACCATTGATCCCTGCCCTCATACAAGTTTCAAGTCAGTATTTATCTCATCCTTTCAATGCAAAACATGTCAAGAGTTTTTTTACCTCAAGGACAGTAGCCTTGTCAACAGAGCAAAGTTTACCGCGCCGTTTCTTAGCAATATCAAATGCAACACGAGCAATGTGATCAACCTAAGCGCAGCTCCTCCGTTAACAAGACATCAAATTTTTGTTTTTTAAAGAAGTCAGCAAAAACCTTATACCTCACTTGCAGAGTAGGACTCGGTGCAAAAGCCAACTTCATCACCTTGTTCATTTGTGGTAAAACCACGAGGATGCGCATTGTAAATACCTAGAAAAACACAACCTTTTTTTTTTTTGTAAAGAGATAAAAGAAGCAAATCTCTGTTTCAAAATGAAAGCTTGGCGACAGACCTCCGGTAAGCTCCCGGATGATCATAAGGTCAACCCCTTCAGCTGTTTCTTTTCTTAGATACGTTGAATCAACCAACTGAGAGACACGTCCCAAAGTTGAAAGAATATCAAGAAACAGAGTTAAGATGTAAGTGTGTGTGAGAGAGAGATACCTGAGGGAAGACAGTGATGGGTCTTAAATTGGAGAAGACTTGAAGACCCGCACGAAGCTGCAACAAAGCCGTTATTGGCTTCAAATGCTTCGGATTGTTATCCCATTTGGGCCTTCAACAAACAATCCCAACCTTTTAAGATTTTTAAAATTACAAAAACAACAATTAGTGAAGAAAAATTAGTACCATCCAACAGCTCCGAGAAGAACAGCGTCCGACTTCTTAGCCTTTGTCAATGTTTCCTCCGGTAATGGAACTCCGACGAGATCTAAAGCCACGCCTCCTATTGGCAGCTCCTCGAACCTCAAATCTATCCCTGAATTACATCAAAAAGTTTGAATCTCTTTTTCGTGTTTACAGAGAGAGATAGATTAATTGATCGGAACCTTCGAGAGATCCAGCTAGACGGAGAGCGTCCACGGCGACGGGGATGACTTCGTTTCCGACGCCGTCGCCGGGAAGCACCGCTATGGTGTACTGTTTGTTCGGTGTGTTGGCGGCGCATCTGATCGCGGGAACTTTCTTAAAGGTCTGTTTGGTGGCGGAGATAAACGGAACCGGAATCTGGGTAGTGATGACGTGTATTCCTCCTAGAGCTCCTCCCGCCATTTTAGTTCGGACGTGAGAAAGCTTCCTAGTTTCCTTCCTAAAATGGTTAAAACGAATACAGTATTTCCATTTTGTCTGCAAACTGTTTTTTTTTACTTTATTTGAATAATTGGTACATTCTCTTTTTTTTTTAATTAAAATAATTAGTATAATCCTATTCTTTTGTGCAAATAATTACTTGTATCTTGTGAGCATATAATGTTGCTTCACAAAATTATATCACCTTATTAAAATCGCTAATATATGTTTTGCTTTGCCGATTTCAATTACGAGCTATTATCATATTTGTCGCAAAAACTTTACATTGTTCAAGTTCTGGTAAAGGACAGATGGGCCGCCAGTGTTCTATACATTGATGATGAATGATGGTCACAAACAAGAGACCCCATAAACCCAGATTATTGGTATGTAAATGTGTTATGTAACATTCATAATGTATTTTCTATAACTTTTTCTTGTCTTCATACTCACTCTTTCGTCCCAACTCCCAGGCAATAGACCCCAGTCTAGTTCGCACACGTCTCCTTCAGGTTTTCATCCACGTGATTATTTATACAAAAATATCACCGTCCTTCTCTTTAGCTTAGCCCCAGCAACAGTGTCGCTTTCCTGCAATTATTTATCTTACACTGTTATTCACAAAAATCTCGCACTAATTACACATATACATGGAGGGACAACTGTACTAATTACCTTTATAGCCTCCACTAGGATTACAAACTTATATAATTAAGATCGGTAACCTGGACATTTTATCTGTTAAATTTGTTCGATCCGAAAATTCCAGATATCCTTAAATTTTTTAAACAAAACAAATATTAAAAATAAATATCCATTAAAATTGAAAAAAATCACAAATATTAATTTTTGAGAACCGGATATCCGATCGAAAATCAAATAATTTTAGGCGTTAAAAAAGATTGATCGAAACTTCAAAAATTCAGCTAGACCGAGAGCGTCAACGGTACCGAGGATGGCTTCGTTTCTGACGCCATCTTCGGAAAGCACCGCTATAGTGTCAGGGTCAGATCCAGCTTATAAAAAAGTGGGCCTGTGCCACATACTAACTTATATATAAACATGTGTTAGGACTTAGGACATAACAATAACTCGTATAAGTTATTAGTGGTGATAGTTCTTAAAGGTGTACAAGTGCCCCATGCAACCTATGTTTGAAACCATTAAACTTTTTTTTTTCAAATTTCTGTAACTTTATTATATTTTAGTCACTTTTTAGTAAAAAAAGTCTTCCTTTCTCTTTTGTTTTTTTCTATCTAATAGAATTTTCTTTCGTCCTTTACCTTAATACTTGTTTATCTTTCCAAAACTATAAATTATTTATTTCAGTTTTAGTTTAATAATTATTTTTATCAATTTTATTTTTTATTACTTATATTAAATAACCAGCAAAAAGTATTTAACATAACAAAGACATGTTTATCTTATTAACTAACTCAATTTTGTTTTTTAATATTATATACAAATTATAATTTAAAAAATACTTTAATTTATTAATATATATTTGAAGTTTAATGAATATATATGATAAAATTTCAAGCAGTGCCCCATACTAAATTATTTTCTGGATCCGCCCATGTATATATGGCGCACTATTTGTTTAGTGTGTTTGGCTGCGCATCCGATCGGAGAAGCTTTCTTAAAGGTCTGTTTTGTGGCGGGGATAAACGCAACCAGAAGCTGTGTAGTGATGACGTGTAATCCCAGAGCTCCCGCCATTTAAGTTCGGACTTGAGAAAACTTTTAGTGTGTGTTCTTCATAAGAACACAGAATTATTTTGAATTTTTGTCTTCAAAATTTATTCTACTTTATTTCTACGAAGGCCATTTATAACCAATCTTATTTTCTTAATTCTATTTTTGAAGTGGATAGTAATTTTATTATAAAAGTATTTTCTCTAATATATAGCTTTAATAGAATTCCTTTATTATATAAACAAAAATATAGAACTATAGAAGAACATAAAGTTGGATTAGTAGTAAAATATATTAGAGAAAAACAAAAATATAATATGACTAGGTAAATATCTTTGTATGTGATAACCAACCAAAGTGATTTTAGTCTAGTGGTAAATGAGTTCTAGCTGGAATTGTCGTCCTGAGTTTGATATCTATTAGCCAGAACCGGTCCGTGAGTTATAAAGGCCGGAAGCAAAATAAGAAAATTGGGTCTAACAAGTACTGAGTTTTAAAAGAAAAAATAAAAAACAAGTTTCGAACCCATGCAATGGCAGGCATTATACTCAACTAGGCTAATAATGATTTACCAAATACGGCCGAAAGATAATTAATAGTTTTGGTCCCGGAGCAACTGCTTCATTTGCTTGTTCGCAAGGCCGGCAATGCATTGGCCACCCATAAACTATTTAAATGATAAGAAAATTCAGATTTCTCCGGATTTTGTGGTGATTAAAGCTTTTGTGATCTGGTTATAATAGTGTGATATTTCTAACTTTTTCTTGTCCTTACTCTTTTTTTGTATGTAACAGAGCCTTACTCTATTTTTGTCGCGAGCAATAGATCCCATATACCCAGTGATTAAAGCTTTTGGGATCACATCTTGGTTATAATAGTGTGATATTTCTAACTTTTTCTTGTCCTTACTCTTTTTTTTTGTATGTAACATAGCCTTACTCTATTATTGTCGCGAGCAATAGACCCCATATACCCAGTGTCTACCGGAGAATCGCACATGTCTCCTTCAGGATTTCATTCACGTGATTAAATAAAAAAAATACCATCGTCCTTCTCTTTACTTTAGACCTAACAACAGGGTGTCGCTTTCCTGCAATTATTTATCGCTCGTACCCTTTTTATTTGCATTTTCTTTTCAAACTGAATATATGTATAATATAACAAAGAATATTTGCTCCAAGTTTGGAAATTTTCTATTAATACTATTATCAACAACCCTTAAATGGTAATAACATAGGTACCAACATCAACAAAAGACCAAAGAATTACAAATTTAATACCGAGTGGACGGAAAGTTGAAACAAAATCTAATTAACAAAACCAATATGTGAGTAAGAAACCGCACATATTGGAAACCACTGTGGGAGTACTTCGTTGAGCTCTTGAGTTGAGAGGGAATCAACCTGAAACCAATGTTTGATGTCTTGCGGTTGTTTTGAGCTGTTTGCATGGAGTCTTGCGTTCCCCTCTTTCCAAATCAATTATGGTTGGGTGAGGGAACAAAATGATGTTCATATAAAACCAGTTGACCAATAAATCTATTAATTCAACCATCTTTTTAGTTTTGAAATGATTGTTTTTCACCTGCTTCGCTTGAACTTATAATTAACAGCGACTAGGGACATAGAAGTGACCTAGTTATAGTAACTAAGTTTCAGCAATTTTAGTTAGTTTATAAATACTCTCAGAAAAGGAATCTTTTTCTAAAGCATTCAACATGCACCTAAAAACTATTGTTGGTCTAAAAGTAGATATATATCGTGTTTTACCAAAAAAAAAGTGGATATCGTGGTTAATTGGTTATGTATAAGTGTTTTTTTATGTCGGTCGTGTTGCTTCCTGTGAAACTACTCAAAGTATGTTTTGCTGCGTTTCGTTTGGGGACACAAACATACAAAAGTAGTATTTTGTACTGTCGTGCGTGCGTCATGGAAGAAGACCCGATACCAAAAACCTCACAATCATAATCAATGTGGCCAATATTCATAACCACGCCAATAATTAATGTATTGAATACATATACAATAGACATTTTACAAGGACCAAGCATGTCTCTCAACATTGAGACGTCTCGTTTTATTTCATGAGGCAATTAAACACAACTATACTTGCAACATTCAAACATAAATTGTTTATATAACTGAAACTGGTTCAGAGATAATTATTGGCAGGCTAGAAGGGTTGGTTTGTGATGCTAGTTGAGTTGAAACGACGGAACTCTGACGTAAAGTGAATTCAGTATCTCTTCCCCCATCTTCTTACACCCCACAATTTTCTGTCACAGTCATCAATAATCGTTTAGTATTTCTTTTTTTCTAAAATCAATCGAAAAACGGCGAAAAATAACGACTTAATCAGTTTAAAAAAACTTACGGCTCCCGGAGTGGGAATGTCACGCGTTCTGAAACCTTTGTTTAAGGTATCAAAAATAGCGTTTTCTATGCGCTGTGCGACCGCTTCTTCCTTCAAACCATACCTCAGAAGCATCACGGCCGTGAGAACCGCAGCCAACGGATTTGCTACGTCCTATAATTTACAAATTCATTTAATCTACCGCCATAATATATATGTATCGAGTTTTAGTGATTTAATTAAGTGCTACCTCTCCATCAATGTCAGGAGCTGAACCATGAACAGGTTCGAACAGTTGCGGCCCCTTTGATCAAAATAATGCATGAATATTAATTAGGCAAGTATGTATAAACACTATATCTTACGTTTTATCAGGGATACTTTATATGTGTGTATATATATTCATAAATACCGGGCCGCCGATGCAGGCGGAGGGAAGCATCCCAATGCCGCCGGTGATCATAGCAGCAACATCCGACAAGATATCTCCAAAGACATTCGTTGTCAAGAGTACATCGAACTGTAAACCGGTTTAATTTAAATTTAAAGACATTGGATTAGCTTTGCATTGTAATTCGAATTCATTATTTTAACGCGACGTACTTGTTTGGGGTATCGAATGAGCTCCATGCCAGATGTGTCCACTAGCATATGAGATAAATCAACTTCTGGATACTCTGCCGACATAACCGTCACTCGTCTCCTCCACAACATCGACGACTAATATATTAATCCGACCCCAGCAAAATAAAAATAATACATTATATTTTCCTGACGACATATTATTAACAAATATCAGATCGATTTTTAAAAATTGTCTAAATTACTTCCAAGATAGTAGCTTTGTCGACTGAGCAGACTTTGCCACGTCGTTCCATCGCCATGTCAAATGCAATACGAGCGACACGATCAACCTAATCAAGGAACAATTAAGGTCAAAGTAAAATAATATACTAGTTAATCATTATTTGTTTCACAAGTATAGGGTTATACATTTTTGGGTACAATATATATGATTAGTTAGTTAAGTATACCTCGCTACTGGAATAAATCTCGGTGCAGAAACCGGTTTCCTCTCCCTTATCGTTGATCCCGAAGCCTCTTGGCTTTCCATTATACAAACCTAGGGTTTAAAATTTCATGAATTAAATTAATGTGACCATGTCTATTCAGACAACTAATAACTAAGGACAGAGTGTGTCATAAATCAAACCTCCAACGAGCTCCCTTATGATCATAAAATCAACCCCTTCCGCCACACTCCTTTTCAAAGACGAAGCTTCCAATAACTTTTCAGCACATAATTATACATGTGAATTGTGTTATGAGAAGTTTATATACATAGTACAATTATTAATTATACATGTGTATATGATCAACTGGCTCACCTGAGGGTAGACGGTGATTGGTCTGAGATTAGCATATACTCCGAGAGCTCTTCGGATACTCAGAAGCCCAGCTTCCGGCCTTAGATGCTTCGGAAGATGATCCGACGACGGCCTTTGATTACACATACACATCTTAATATATCTCACGATCATATATATATATATGGAAACATAACGTGAAATATATAATTCACTTGCACTTACATCTTTTTGGTGATACCAACAGCTCCTAGGTAAACAGCGTCGGACTCAAGAGACGCCTTTAGGGTTTCTTCCGGCAAAGGAACTCCCGTGGCCTCGTAAGCGGCTCCACCGACTAACATCTCTTGAAACTCGAAATCAATTCCTATTAAAGACAAGTAAACGCACATTAAGCCCTTTACTTCCGCAGCAAGGAAACTATTGAATTAATTTATTTATTTATTGTATGTGATGCCTTCCAGAGAGCCGGCGAGGCGGAGAGCTTCCACGGCAACCGGAGTGACTTCAGTGCCGATGCCGTCACCAGGGAGGACGGCGATGGTGTACTTTTTATTAGGTGTGGTGGCGGAACATCTAATCCTACCCCCACGTTTACTAACCCTAGAGATTTGTTTGGTAGCAATAGGACTAAGTGAGATAGGTAATTTGATACCGCTTACGTGGATCTGAAGTGTTGTTGCCATTTTGAGTAAGAAGAAATTAAGATGGAGATATATTACTATATTTGTGATTCTTGATTGGATGCTTTTGCCTTCCGCTAAATACTTCTATTTATAAGACTTCTTTTAACCCAATCTTCACTTTTACCTTTGTATTTTACATTTTTATTTTCAAATGTTCACAGTTTTTTGGTTGTTAGGACTTATTTTCCCACGTTTTAGTTTGGTGTTTTTTTTTTGTTGTCGAGAGTTTTTTGTTGTGCTCTCGATGACAACAAATAAAGTGAGATAGCTTTACCAAAAAAACAAAAAACAAATAAAGTGAGATAGCCAGTGTTCATACGTGTGGGTACTGCTTACCGTCGACGTTCCCGTCTCCTTGGAATTATGATGGACATGCACAACCAAAAGACTGAGAGTAATTACACGTGACAAAACAGGTTTTCTTCTTTTTTTTCGTTTTAAAAGAAGAAAAATAAAATAAAAGCTACTCACATGATTTTTTAATAAATCAAAAGTGGTATATAGTTGATAAGATTTCTTATTTTGTGTGATCTAGGTTTCCCTTGGGACTGTGTAGTATTATTCTACAGTCTACACGTCTCGTAGTTAGCGACACACCAACACACATAACAATATAAATAAATAAAAAGAGACTTGATTTTTTTTTTCTATTTTTGTTGTTGTTGTTTCATTTTTTTTTTTAAAAAAAGGTTAAAACCGGGTCACTATTAGAGCTAGATCTAACCCTTGGATGGGAGGTGCAGCTCACGGATAGACTCTCTTTCGGGTATTCAAATGGGCCCTAAAGCATGGATCTATATCCGTGTAGTGAACAAATGTACCGTGAGGTAGTTCTTTCCGGCAGAGTTCCTTACCATTGGACCACAATGATCCGCTCAAACACGTTGTTTCATTTTACATGTGGCCATGTGGGTAACAAATTCTTTAGCACGAAATCTAGGAATCAAATGCAGTACAGGTGATAGAGATATTTTATTTTATTTTCTCCGGGGGACTGGAGAAACCTCCCTGTTTTGTTTCTTTTTCTCCATCGAGGGAAGTGATGATAACTTGCGAGATGACGATATTAAATATATAATAGAAATTATAGGATCTTAGTGAGAACTTAAGATGAGTCTTTTATATGTTTTTTTTTCTTTTTCTTTCTAAACCCGTTTGAATTCATGGTCTTCGCTAAATATAAAACATGAATTCAGTTTTTTCTTATAACTAATACTTGAATTAGGCTGCCTTTTAGATATTATAGTTTAAAAGATAAATCTGTATTGTTCAAGTGATTTTAATCTGAAACACAGAAACTAACTTTTGTATTACTACTATTAGTATACCACAGCTACTCAGCTAGCCTCTTTGAAATTTTATGTCATCTATGAAATCCGACACCAAAATGACCAGTTTCCAGTTTTATAACAGAAACGCACAATCTTTTTTTTAAAAAAACAGAAACGCACAATCATACGTAATTAAATACAAAATACTGTATAACTTACAAATTTTTGGACTTCACTTTTTTGGTCGCTGCACGCCTTAATTGACGCCGGTTCTATATATTTAAACGGCACTGGTAGACATTTTTATCTGAGTCTAATAGTTGAAATGTTGAATTATTCTATTTGATTTTTATTAAGATGTAATAATCATCAAAATCTGGAGACCATGTATTGGTTGTTAACGATTGGATTATCTCTCACTAAATTAGTTTTATATTGTCTTTCGGTGAGCAGTATATGATAGAAAAGTGATCAAGTCCATTTATATGAGCAGTATATGATAGAAAAGTGATAAAAACGAGTTCAGTACATGTGCCAGTCCCTTGTCTATGCGATTAACCCAAAGTAATATATTTAAGTGAAACTGCGAAACTATAAAACTAGCTAAACTAAAAACATAAAACAATTAGTACAGTAGGGCTTTGGGAAAATGTTGTCCGACAGCCAGCTATATATGTGGTAGTCTGCATTACAAACTAAGGAATCTTTCTAGATCGTTGTTGGGAGGGATTGGGTTGGTCCTTGATCTCCTTGTACCTTGTGACGTCCATGCTGATGCCATTAGTTGTACTGTTAATATATAATCGAGTACAATCTGATTAGTCATTTGAAAATTTTACTAACAATGTGTTGCCCCAAACGAAGCTGTTATAAGTACAAACGAAGCTGTTATAAGTACAAACGAAGCTGTTATCTACATATATATATATATATATATAAAGTTATTAGTATTAAACTGAATATACATTTTGTATATATTTCCTTACGATTAAGTTAATTAACTAATTAACTTTTACTCACAAAAAGTTTAATATGGGGTTGTTTGTTTTGAGTGTACGTGGATATTTGAGGTCCAATATCTGTTGATGTGGTCTGTACGGTAAAATAAAAAATATTTCTAGAAATGAACGTAGACGGTGAAACGTACCATAAGTCTCCGTGGTCCAAACATGATCGTCCTTGATATGATTTTGATTAGGACTGAAATCTTTAATTGTAAGAGCAACCGCATCGGTGTCCTAAGTGGAAGTCCCATGCAATTTTCGACCCAAAAGAAATGATAAAAGAAAAGATCTGTTAAGGATTGCCCACGAAAGTCCCAAATTAATATATTTTTAGAGAGGTTCTTGTGGACAGGTGTCTTTGCTTGATTGGAAAATGGAAACCGTGTAGGGTGAACACCCTCTCTCGTCTCACATCTCTCCTTTCTCTTCTTTCCCTATTCTCTCTCGACGGCGACATACTCAAATCGACATCTGCGAGTTTTTGTCGATAAATCGATGAGCTTTCGTTAATTATCTCCGTCGACACCCTCTCTCGTCTCCTATCTCTCACCACTTCTTCTCCGATTAAACTCGACGGCGATTGAGATCAAGCTTGTTCTTCCCCCTTTTCGACGAGGACCCGAAGAGCCCTTTCGGCTGACATATATTTCCTCTTCGGTCCCGATTGGACGTCTACGGCGACAGCGATCGAGTCTTCACCGAGATTCGGACCGACACCATCTCTCCCGATTTCATTCTAAAAGGTATGTCTTTCTCTCTATGTTTATCTCGGGTCGATCGACCACTGATGTGTCTTGTTAGATTAAACTGATGTGTTATGTTAGATTAGTTCTCGTTTGATTGAACTGATTGTGTTTTTGTAATGATATAGCGATAAGTTTTAGCAAATGTAGTCTTTTGTTTAGATTAAACTATGTACTCTTGAACTGATATGTCTTGTTAGATTAAAGAGAAATGTAGACCTCTATTTTGTTTTTTTAACCGTGGACAAAGAGATGATGAATGTAGCATGTAGTAAATGTTGTAATTTATGATTGTAGGTGTAGTGGTTATTGAAAGAAGGAGTTGTTGGTTAGACAGAAATGGTCGATGTGAGCTCTACATGTAGTTATTGTTAGAATTGAAGAATATAGGTAGTGGTTAGTTGTCGTATCACTCAATTGTACTTGTAAAACCGTAAACGAAGTTGAAAAATTGTTTAGAATCTGATGTCTAGTTGCCTTGTCTGATTACTTGTAATAGTTGTACTATGTCTAATTCCTTGTAAAAGTTGTAACTAAAGCGCATAGGCATGTCTAATTGTGTAACGAAATCAGTTTTACTCTATTTAATGCAACTGTATCCGAGAGGTGCTAGCTTTGTAGTTGTTGTAGTTCAGTAATAAATCTTGATTACTTTGGTAGATAATATAGGTGGTTGTCACTTATTACATCTTAAATTTCAACTATAAATCGTACCAATATTCAGAGTTTATAATTATCCCATTCTCTCATTTCTCTCCTCTATAACGTTTTCTCCATTCTTGTGTTGTTGTTCCTGCAATGGATGCAACGAATCCTGAAATGTCTCAAACATATAGCCAGTATCGTAGTTACGTAGGACTGCTTAACAGTCAAAGAGAAAATTTCAATAATCAAAACTTCTCTTATGAAGTCCCTCTTTTCAGTTCCCAACAGTCTTCTACTCATTTCACTTCCCAACAGACTGAGCCTCCTTTCAATTCCCAACAGTCTTCTACTCCTTTCAATTCCCAACAGACTGAGCCTCCTTTCAATTCCCAACAGTCTTCTACTCCTTTCAATTCCCAACCCTCCGAGCCTTCATCTGTTCCTGAAAGCACAACAAAAAATTGTAGAAAGAAATGGACCCCAGCTGATGACGAGGTTCTCATTAGCGCGTGGCTTAACACCTCTAAGGACTCAGTAGTTGGGAACGACCAAAAGGTTGGCACATTCTGGAAAAGAGTAGGTGAATACTACGCAGCAAGTTCGCATGCTAAAGGTGGTGGTGATGCTAGCACTCATAAGCATTGTAAGCAGAGGTGGTCAAGGATTAATGAGCAGGTTAAGAAGTTCTGCGGAGCATACGCTGCTGCAGAGAGAGCAATAACCAGCGGTCAGAGTGACACGGACGTGCTAAAGGCGGCTCATAACATCTTCTACTCCGACACGAACTCCAAGTTTAACCTAGAGCATGCTTGGTGTATGCTCAGGTTTGAGCAGAAATGGTTAAACCTTACCACACTTAAAACAACTGCTAGTGGTAAGAGGAAAACCACGGAGGAGGATTCGCAGGCTTCTGTTCAGAACGATGGTGACACTGAGATGCGTCCAGAAGGTGTGAAGGCTGCAAAAGCTAGCAGAGGCCAAGGTAAAGGAAAGTCGTTGGAGGAGTATAAGACCGTGTTGGAGCTGAGGAAAGATGATTTAGTGATGAAGGAGAAGCTATCAAAACTTGCAATTCTTGACACTCTCCTTGCTAAGAAGGAGCCATTAACTGAGAAAGAAGAAGCTGTGAAGGATAAATTGCTGGAACTGTATTTCTAATGTTCAATGTTATGTTTGAACATGATTGTTTTCTTTGAATTTGATGTTGGAACTTCGTTGTCTACTGTGTACTTGCTTTCCTTTTTAATGAAATAAAAATGTCTATGCTTCGTTGTTATTTTCTTGCAGTTTATTACTTCTCCTTATTCAATTATCTCAATGCTCTCTGTTTATGCTTCGTTGTTGGTTTACTCTGCAGGTTTAATGGGATCACCGATCAGCTATACGCAACCATCAAGCATTGGTCACGTCTCAGACGATGACTCAAGCCACAGTTTCTTCAATGAAACCGAGTTTAATATACACCTCGACCAGAAGGAGATTGAAACGGCAAGACGTCAGTATCCACCTCAGCAACAAGTTCTGTATCCTCCGCAGCCAGAAGTTGAGTTCGGCTTCCCGAGAGAATGCTACTGTGGTGGCCAACCACTTGTGGAGACTTCGTACACTAGAATTCATCCTGGGAGACGGTACTATACATGTGCGAACATCGACGACGGGGACTGCCATGTCCATAAATGGTGGGATGTGGCTGCTACCGAGGAGATCAATGCCGTGAAGAGACACTGTGAGCAGCTCTCGGATAAGGTTGATTCTCTATCCTATGTCTGTGACTACGACACGCAAATTAACCAGGTTACGGAGATACAAAAGGAGTTGGATGCCAAGTTGGTTAGGCTTGAGAAAATTGTGTGTCACGCAGCTAACAAATATGGTAGATTTGGGAATGGCTTTGAACTTGTTCTAGGTGTTATGGTTGTTGTGCTTGTGATATGTGGCATCGCACTCTTTTTTTAGGTACTTTTGTTATGGTTGTTGTGCTTCTGATATGTGTTATTGTTGTATGAAATTATTAGGTAAACTTAAAAACAGGTAGCTCTTGTTGTATGAAGGTGTGATAATTTAAAACATTGCTTTTGTATGACTCACGTTTGTGTTCACTCGTTTGGTATCACTCATGTTTGATAAATTTGTAACCATAAGTTACATGCTTTTGTTTGTTTCTTGTCACGGGTAAGAAATGTCACAAGATGAAGTGAACAAGAAATGTCACAAGATGAAGTGAACAAGAAATGTCCAAAAAAATATAATCAGAAGATGAACAAGAAATGTCACGGGTACTGCATAATTTGTCACGGGTAAGAAATGTCACAAGATGAAGTGTGAAGTGATTTGTCACGAGAACAAGATTTGTCACGGGTATCACATTTACTCGAACCAGATTCACTATAAATATGTGAAGTGTGGTGTGTTTACAAATACAAAAAAAATCCCTCTATTCTTCTAAAAAAAAGGTTCATCTTCCCCCAATTCCCTCTTTGCTTCTCACGTCTTAATTCTAATGGCTTCATCTTCCCATTATCATTATCGTTACGATGAAGATGCAGAATTTGAAGCCCCTTTTGAAGAATTTTTTGAGAGCTACGATCCTTTTCCAGAACCTAACGAGAGAAAAACACGTATTTTCATCGAAAGAAACCGAGAAGAAGGCCACAAGAAACTGTGGAATGATTATTTTAGCGACGATCCAACTTATCCGCACAATCTGTTCCGTCGACGGTTTCGAATGAATCAACACTTGTTCTTGTATATTACGAATCGTCTCTGTAATGAAGTAGAGTATTTTCATGAATCAGAAGATGCAACCGGACGGCCAAGTCTCTATGCGCTCCAGAAATGTACGGCAGCAATTCGTCGATTGGCGTATGGTGGTCCGGCTGATGCAGTTGACGAATATTTACGTATAGGTGAATCAACTACTCGACTATGTGTGGACGAGTTTACCGCCGGGATTATCCACTTGTTCGGCGATGAATACCTTAGACAGCCCACACCAGAAGATCTGCAAAGACTACTCCATATTGGTGAACAACGTGGCTTTCCCGGGATGGTTGGAAGCATCGACTGTATGCACTGGGAGTGGAAGAATTGCCCGAACGCTTGGAAAGGAATGTATTCACGAGGAACCGGAAAACCAACTATTGTGTTGGAGGCGGTAGCTTCAAAAGACCTCTGGATATGGCACGCTTTTTTTGGAGCTCCAGGTACTATGAATGATCTTAATATTCTTGATCGTTCACCTGTTTTTGATGATATTATTCATGGAAAAGCTCCCCAAGTTAACTTCTATGTCAACGGGACGGAGTACAATTTGGCATACTATCTAGCAGATGGTATTTATCCAAATTGGACAACTTTTATTAAATCCATCCGACTCCCACAAACTGAAAAGCATACACTTTTTTCTAAGAAACAAGAATCAGTTCGAAAAGATGTTGAGCGTGCTTTCGGAGTTCTCCAAGCTAGATTTGCCGTTGTCAAAAATCCTTGTAAGTTATGGAGTAAAGAAAAAATGGGTAACATTATGAAAGCATGTATCATACTCCATAATATGATAGTCCAAGATGAACGAGATGCAGGTACTGTTGAGGAATTTCAAGATGAAACATTTTCCGTTAAGAGGTCTAAATAACCAGACAACATTTCTGGTCGTCGAAAAGAAGTTCGGGATCCACATACTCATCAACAATTAAAAGAAGATTTGATTGAAAATATATGGGCTAAATTTGGACATCTTCCAAATTTTATGTAATTTTATAATTTATTTTAATTGAATAAAATAAAATGTGTGTTTGTTTTTATTTCTATATTTCTTTTTAATGTAATAAAATGTTTTTAATAATAAAATTGTTGTTGTTTCAATTATCTTATATTTATTACCTTTTAATTTGAAAATAAAAATTTTCACCTAAGGACCACTCATCAAGTCCTACCAATATTCGTATTTTTCATAAAAGTCCTAAGCAAAAGTCCTAAACTACCAATATTAATTAAATATACTAAGGACTTCCAAAAAAGTCCAACCAATGCTGTTGCTCTAACTCTCTTACAGAAGTACGGTAAATTCTAGACTTAAGTTTTTAAAAAAAATTCCAGACTTAAAACCGACGTGCGTCACTGTATAGTGTATTATTATAGCCCAATAGTAATTTTAAATGATTTTGTCTGATAACCAAAAACGAATATTGTCCCATCATCAAGCACGTTCCATTTTGTGTGTGTTTTGGTTACGGACAGTGTATTGGATTTGGACGTGCTTGTTAACTAGCTGGTTATGAACTGACTAATATAAGAGTTGTTAACTATCTTGGCCTGAATTTTAATGTTGTAAATAAGATGAGAAAGTTAGCTTACTATTAACCGATATGTAAAAGTTTTATAGCTATATATATTATATACTCTTTTCAAAAAAATGATATATATATATATATTATTTATACTATTTATGAAGTTATTTTGCTGATTTGTCACATTCTCCGTAGATTTAGCTAATTTTGCTTATTTGTCATATTTTTATAAGGTTTTTGATTAAATCATCAATTTATTAATTTAGATAATATAAATATTTAAACTTTCTGATTGATTTATTAATCTAAATAATGTAAATATTTCAAACTTTCTAATTATAATTAGTTTAACTTACAAGATTCTTATTAGTTTTAGCTTAAATCAATAATATATTAATTTAAATAATATAACTATTTCAAATTTTCTAATTGAAATAACAATCTATCCTATTATTTTTATAAAATAGGACCAATTCTTATTTTCATATGATGTAAGATATTTTAAACTCTATAGTTTCATTTTGCTCCTTCATTCCAATCTAGATTATAATTTTTGACATATATATTTATGTACTTTTGATATTGTTTTTTCCTTAAATTTGAGTTCTATATGTTTCTTCTTTCTTTGAATTTGAAATACTATTGAGCAAATTGTTTTTGTTACATGGACTTCAGAATTATGAATTATGTATTTTGAATTACTTCAGTAATTATTTCACTTGTATGTTTTATTACTGATTAATTTATAAGAAAAATATGCTTTGATATTAAGTTTAGAGAGTTGTCTATGTAATCATGATATGAACATGTGTTTAATGGTTTAGTTTATAAAACGGCTAAAGTAAATATGTTTTTAATGAATAATTAGATTTACTATTATATAATTAACCATAAATCAACTTTAATAATAAAACTATCTATTTTATTTTATTAAAAATAAATTTATTAAATATTAAGATAAACTAAGGGCTAATTGGTGTAATAGTCATTTTCTGAGGCAAAATCAAGAATATAGCATTTGATTTGACATAATTAGTTTCCATAGCATTTTTTTTCTTTTCTCCCGGTTATATCCTTTGTCTATATAAGTAACCGGTAAATGATGTTCAGATGTTTAAAGAATGATAATAATTATAAAAAAACGTTGTGATAAAAAGTAATTTGAATGAAACATGGTAATGGTGATATATAAAATAGTATAGTATGTGTTCAAATTTTGAAATGTTTATGATTGAAGGGAAATAAATAATGTTTACCCTAACATCAACACAATACTTCCATAGCTAAAGCAAAATCACTAGTCACTAAACCCTATAAAAATATATCCTAACCCAAATATCAAAATATGCAAATAGTATAGAATATAAAGTTTTATTTAAATAGAATAGTAAGAAACATAATAGCATAATACATATTGTTCTGATTTTAAAATGTTCTTTCAACGTCAACCCAAATATTCCAAAACCAAACTCAAAACAATAATCACTAACCCCTAAAAGAAACTATAAACCCTAATCCAAATATCAAAATTTGCACATAATGCATAATGAACAAAATAATATAGTATTTTTCACTTATAAAAATGTCCATGATTGCAGAAAAATAGATAATGTTTACCCTAAAATCAACACAATTCAATAAACCCTAAAATAAAATATATACTTTAATACAAATATAAAAATATGCAAATACTATATAATATGAAATATCATTAAAATAGAATAATAACAAACAAAATAGTATAGTACATATTGTTTTGATTTTAAAATGTGCTTACCTTAACATCAACCCAAACATTCCAAAACTAAACTCAAACACTAGTCACTAAACCCTAAAAAACTATAAATCCTAATTTATAGTACATATCAAGAATTATCAAAATAGAATAGTAACAAACGAAATCGCATATACTATTCAAATTTTGAATAGAATAGTATGATGCATAAGCATCACTGTTCATCTTCTTCGATTTTTACTCTCATATTAACTATTGTGTGTTTGAATCATCATATAGTTAATCAATAAGCATACACCCACATGATTCATTTCAATCTTTACCTCTACCGATTTGATCGCTATCATCTATTAAACTATTAGAAATTTACGTTAGCAACAAATGAATATAGAAATGGTTAGTAAAGAAAGGTAGTTGGTGAAAAAGTATGGTTGATACAGATGAAACGATTGTGCTAATGGAGAATCAGTGATGGTGACTGGTGATAGAAAAGTTCTTTATTTTTGTCAACCGGTTACTAAAGGGTAATATAGTATATATTTTATAAACATTAGAGTTGATTTGTTGTTAGTTAGATTCTTAATTACATGTTTTTTTTGTAGCTATCTGACCCAATTTCCCATAAATCATTGTATATATTGATCAAGTAAACCAATGAAATATTGTCATTATCTCAATTCGTTTGAAAAACGTTTTCTTCTTAATTATCAATGAATTTTAGTTTTTTTTACTATTTATTTATTTTTTTCTTATTTGGAATTTGTGTGTTTTAGTGTTTTTTGTCAATTTAACACATGTTTCTACTTCAAAAATATAAAGTAGATTAAGAGAAACCAAAAGTTCTCATTCGTACTTTACTTTATTCTATAGAATATTTGATATGTAATTATGCTCTTATGGTCTTATTTATAGTTTTCCTCTGTGTTTAGGAGACGTATACCAAAATAAAAATCGAAGCAAACTAAAATAATTAAGAATAAAAAAAATAATGTATCTTGATGTTTAAATAATAATACATAAATTAATAACTATTAGTAAAACGTCCGCATGTGCAAGCAAAATACCTAGTACTATATATTAGAAGCTTGAGATAGATGAAGATGAAAAAGTCATTCAGTCTAATGTACATCTAAGATATTTATAGTTCTATCTATTCGGATTCAATTCAAATTAACAAATACCGGTTTAATAACTTTAGTATTCCAGTACTATACAATAACTCTGTACTATATATTTAAAAAAAAACTCTTTACCATATAATAATCCTGAAATTTAAAAGCATATCATGCAGACATATGTTGGACTAACACCTGATTCGAAACCGTACAACATAAATAATCTTAATTGATTAAATGCTGGTTTTGGATGGTACTAGACCAGCATACATAAACTTAGAAAATATGACGGATCCCCGACTGAACACAGAACACGTTTGGACTGTGAAGTTCACAACGTGGACTACTGAACTGTGTTAACTACAGGCCAATAAGATAAACTAGCTCTCCAAAAGATGTAATATCAGCCCAACCTTCAGAATCTTACAAACTCAAAGTCCAGTTGAAGAATTCAACTATTTAAAAAAAAAAAAAAATTGTTTTAAACACAAACTGTTTGTTTTTTTTGTAAAAGTACTGTTTGGTTTATCTGTTGAAAACCGACAACCAAGTTAATTAACGAAGGTATACAAGGACTGCTTCTTGTTCAGCGACCTGTCTTGATTGATATCAAGAAGTCTCATTTGGTTAGAGAAATCTCCCAAAAGTAATCAACCAGCATTGACTGCATTTGCATTTATTTGTTTCAAGTCAGTGAGTGAAGAAACCATGAGAGCATGTTGACTCTTGGTTTGGGTTTAAAGAGTCTATCCTCATAAAGCGAAGATTGCGTGGGATAATGTATGTAGGCCAAAGAACGAAGGAGGTCTGGGTTTAAAAAGTCTATCTGATGCAAATAAAGTGTCATGTTTGAAGCTAACTTGGTGAATTATCTCAAAGAAAATTTCGCTGTGGATTCATTGGATTTGGAAGTATTTAATCAGGAAAGGATCTTACTGGAGTGTTAATGAGAAAAGCTCTCTTGGTTCTTGGATGTGGAAGAAGCTATTGAAGATAAGACCTTTTGCCAAGCAGCTGACGAGAAAGGAGGTAAACAATGGCTCTAACACCTCTTTTTGGTTCGATTGCTGGTCACAGATTGGTCATTTGAAAAAGTTAACAGAGGAAAGAGGTCCTATGGATCTTGGGATTCCCATCAACAGCTCAGTGGAGAGTGCTATTCAGCTTTATAGAGCTAAGCGACATAGAGCTCCAATTCTTTAGTTGATTGATAAAGAAATTATGAGGCTAAAAAACAGAGGTCTTAACAATCAGGAAGACGTATGCCTTTGGAAGAGAGAGAATGGTGGCCTTTAAGGAGGTTTTCTCTACTGCTCAAACCTGGAACATCATTAGAAACTCAGATCTTAAGGTTCCTTGGTTCAAAGGAGTTTGGTTTTCTGGTGCAACTCCAAGATTTTCTTTTCTTGTATGGATTGCAGTTCATGACAGATTAGCAACCGGAGATAGGATAAGCCGATGGAATCCTCAGGCTGCTATAAAATGCTGGTTATGCCAACATCTTTATGAAAACAGAGATCGTTTGTTTTTTCAGTGTAGCTACTCAAAGGAGGTTTGGTGTGGTCTTGTAAAGAACCTGGCAGGGAACAGGAGGATACATGAGTGGACAAGTGTCACCCGAGCAGTAGTGAGAGGTTTTGAAGGAAAGATGGAGATTTCCTATATCGATACAGTTTTCAGGCTGCTGTGTCTGAGATATGGAGAGAAAGAAATGTTCGAAGAGTCGGAGAATCTTCTCAAATGACAGCCTGTCTCACAGCTCGACTAGATAAGATGGTAAGAAACATGATCATTTCCTTGAGGAGGAAGAAAGGAGGAAAGTACGAGAGAGCTATGGAGGTTTGGTTTGGTAGAGTTTAAGTGTGTAAAGATTTTGAGCTTTTTAATTTGTACATAGAGGTGGCAGTATTCTTATTTCTTACTGTAACAATGTTTTTTGATTGAAATAAATTTAATTTTTTTTCAAAAAAAGAAAAAGACTCTTGGCCGGGACTTTGCAATTTTGCATATTGTATGTAATAACACTCTTTCTGAACCTTTTTATGTAAACATAAAACTTCTAAAGGCATTTTCTTTCAACAACATTAATTTTCTTTATTGAATTTTTTATTCTAACGCCATGACAAGTTTTTGGTACCATGCGAATAGACGATGATTAATGCAGTTATCCGTTCAAAGGTAGCTGAATCAAGTAGGGATATTAATGAAAATTTTCCGTTTCCATGCACTCTTCAAGAGGAGCTTATATTTTTGTATACAGTCAAACGACGCGGAAAATAAAGGATTTACTAATTTTTTTGTATCATCAAATTTAATTTACTGATTATCAGTTTCTTTCCTATATGCAACTAATGTGATCACTGGTCACTGGGGAAGAGAAACCGCGGGGAATTTTCATTTTTCAATTTCTGATTACATATATATAGCCAATGAGAGCTTAAAGAGTAAATAATATAGCTAGCTAAAATGAGGTTAAGAATAACAAAGGATGTAGAAAAATCTGAAAAGATTAATTAATTCCTAAATAAGGGAACAGAAGATTTAGAAGCTATCGTCTCATCTTCGTTCTCCTCGATTTCCTGGTGGAAATAAAAGATACTCATTAATGTATAATTAGATAAACCCTTTTTTAGAGTTTCAGAAGTTAGAAACGTAACCAAACAATCTATCAACACAACAAGAGAGAGACAAAGAGAGAGAGTATAATGTTTCACAGCGAAACGCCGTGGTTTCATGATCGCCGGCGTCTCCTCCTTATCGGCGTTGCGATTCTTGTCACGTCCAGTTTGGTTTCCTTATGTCATGGAGTCTCCTCCTCTTGCCATCATCATCCATCTACAACCTCATTTCAAGGTTCCTCACATTTTTTTAACTATTGTTTATCATTTAAAGTTTTGTTTTCTGCCCATTTTCTAAATAATAATCTCATCAAAACCCTAGCTTCTTATGAATACACGTATTTGATGTCAAACGTATTTATGTAATTTTTTTTTTGCTTTTTTTTTTCATTTTGAAGGATTGAGGAGGCAAATCCTGGAAGGAGCAAATGGGACGACATTGGTATTAGCGGCGGAGAGGACACGGCGGCCTGATCCTCTCAACCATTTCAACATCTATACCGATGGTTGGAACGTTACCAATTCTCATTACATCGCCGTAAGTCCTCCTTTGATTATTTTCCCTATATTCCAAAAGCAGTCAAACTGAAACCAATGTGTTTTTACTCTTAACTTTGATGCGTTACTGTAATGAAAAAAGACATCTCTCATATGTTTCAAATCGTATTTATTGTGATTTATATATACTCTGTTTTATTTCAGTCCGTTGGATTTTCTGCTGTTCCATTCATCGTAATATCAATCGTGTGGTTCGTATTGCTTGGACTCTTCCTCATATGTTCATGCCTTTGTTGCTGTTGTTGCGGTTGCGGTCGCCGGAGCTACGGCTATTCTCGCGTCTGCTACACTCTCTCTCTCGTCTTCCTCCTCCTCTTCACCATCGCCGCCGTGTAAACTTCCTCTTCCTTCACAATATATATTATTATCAAAACCATTAATTAATCATTGTTTCAGAACGATGTTTTTTTTCTGTAGGATTGGGTCTGCGATGTTGTACACTGGGCAAAAAGAGTTCTACGGTAGCGTGGAGAAGACGTTTATGTACATTGTGAATCAAGCAACTAGTGTACTGACCAAGCTAACAAGCTTGTGGGACTCGATTCAATCTGCTAAAGACATCCAGCTCGATGGACATAACCTTTTTCCTCCACAGTTTAGAGGTAACATTGATCATTTCAACAACATGATCAAGATGTCTAACATCACGTATCCTGATCGTGTCGCTAACCAGACCATCCGTTATCTCACCGGAGCACTGAACCCAGTGTAAGCATAAGTTAAACAGATACCTTGCGTTATAAGTTATAATTGTTTTAACTCAATTTTTTCCTATTGTTCTTCAGGAGATTAGTGTTAAATGTGATCGCTGGTGTTATGCTCGGAGTAGCGTTCCTTGGACTTTGTAAGTTCAAAACCTAGAACATTTCTGAAACCTTGCGTTACAAGGTTGATTATTTTGTATGGTTAATATATATTATTATTTTTTGTTAAAAATGGCTAATATATTTGTTATTATGAACAGTGTTTTCCTTCTGTGGACTGCGAGTTCTTGTCTACCTGTGAGTTACCACATAGACAGTCGATTAAATTATTTGATATCCTAATGAATTGGTTAACAATCGTGTACTATTCTGCATGTAGATTAGTACTTGTGGGTTGGATTCTCGTCACAGCAACGATCCTCCTTAGCGCAGTCTTCCTTGTCTTCCACAAGTAATGACACTCTGTTCATCATCACATGATCTAACTCTGCGAAGTTTTATTGTTTTTATCAAACTAATGATGTTCTTACTTAATTAAATCAAGTGTGGTTGCGGACACATGTATGGCAATGGACCAATGGGTGCATGATCCAGCAGCAGATTCGGCGTTGAGCCAGCTACTTCCATGTTTAGACGCTAAAACCATCGGAGACACCTTGGATATAACCAAGACGATGACTTCAACAGCCGTTGACATGACTAATGCGTACACTGTCAATGTCAGTAACAATGATCAGTTTCCACATAATAACCCTTTTTATCATAACCAGTCTGGTCCGCTCGTTCCTCTTCTCTGTAACCCTCTCGACGAACATCACAATCCACGTCCTTGTGCTCCTAACGAAATTCTCCTCGCTAATGCTTCTGAGGTACACATATCTATCTTTTGTTCTGAAACATAAATGGTACACGTACACATGATGATTTATATGTCATATTAGCATTGCAATTTACAAGAGAGTAAAATAATCTGTATCAAAATTTAATGTTAATACGTTTTTTTTTGTTTGTAAATAGATTTACAAAGGCTTTGTGTGCCAAGTGAACGCAGAAGGTATCTGCATAACGCAGGGTAGGTTAACCCCAGCTTCATACAATCAGACGATGGGTGCTATCAACGTTGGGTTCACGTTGGACCGTTACGGTCCGTTCTTGGCTAGTATTGCTGATTGCACCTTTGTCCGAGACACATTTAGAGACATAACCACCAAGAACTGCCCTGGCCTCAGCATAACCAGCCAGTGGATCTACGCAGGACTCGCGTCACTCTCTGGTGCGGTCATGTTCTCACTCATATTATGGATGATTTTCGTCAGAGAAAGACGTCACCGTTCTCATCCTAAGAAGACGGTCCAGATGAATAGGTTTTGAATCTTTTGATCAGGCCCCATTCGATGTACGAGTGAGCAAATTATGTTACGTTATTGAAGTTTCGTATTTTTGTTGGAACCGTTAATGATGATATGCTTTCATAAAAATAAAACAAAAATCGTTTAGAAATGAATTCGTCTAACCAGTTCTTGTAGAATATGGGAACATATATATAAACAAACAACACAGGTTAATAATAATCACGCTTTTGTTGTGTTACCTAGTCTGAGAGAGTGATAGATTTATCAATTAAAAGAAGGCAGCAAAAATTGCGTATATATGATAATAATAATAATATTACAAGAATCTGGTCTGTATACATATAATAGAAGTGATGGGTAAATGATTAAACCAATACACAAAACCGGTAATCTTTAGGCTTAGCCCTGAACACAGAGAAGCCACTGATCAAAGATCATCCTCTAAAAGGTGCATGTAGCTAGCAGTCACAAAACTGAATCTCTGATTGGTGAAAATCCATCAATCTGATTTGCTTCTTAAGCTGTAAATGTTGCCAAGGGTTCCCACAACACTAACCACGACGGCCAAGATCAGCATCAACCACGACACATATCTCTCCACAAAGCTCAAAGCATTGCTCTGTTTCCCTAACCGCAACGCGATCAGAGCAGGAAACGTAAAACCAAGCGAAACCGCCGACGTTGCCCCCGTGAATTTGAACGCGGTCCATATATTCGGGATCATGGTCGAGCCGACGTATATAAGAGCCAGCAAAACAACCGTTAGCCCCAGAGACTTCTTCTTGGTTTCCGACAGAGGAGGCGAGCCTTCAAACAGCAAATCGTTGACGGTTTCTCTCAACGAGAAATGAACCACGGGAAAAACAAGAACCAGATGAAGAATGTATCCGATTCTCACAATGTAGTTCACCGCGGAGCTGAAACGGATGCCTAAATCTTGATCAAAGTTGGTCAAAATATCCGATTCAGTATCCTGACCGAATAACAGATAACCGGAGACAGCGGTGGAAGCATAGACAACAACGCAGATCGCCGTAGTGATCCTCCCGACGCTATTCATCTTACTCGGCGACCGACCTTCGAGCTCGTTGTAAATCGGCTGGACATTGAAATGACATACATAAGCATTCGACATAATCGGAATCACCACGAGGAGATCCAATATCGCTTTCTTGGAGCCGAAATCAGGACTCAGCCTCGGGGTATCGATAGTTCCTTCCACAAGCTTAATCGCGGCCACGGAGAAACAAACAACAACAAACACAACAGCGAGAGCAACAGAAGCAGCGGAAGTCACGCTCAAGGAATCGATCTTGTTCAAAGCACAGAGAGGAGCCAAGAAAACAACCATAACAACCAAAATCAAAACCTTGCGGTGGTCCCAGAAACCGTTACCTAACCACTGATCCAACACGCCCACGTGGTGGAGAGAACCGGAGATGACGTCACCCATTATAATCAGGTAAACGACGAGAACGCCACCGTTGTTGACGATGATGCAGATCTCGGATAAAACCCTAGCGGTTTTCCCCATGGCGGATTGGACTACTTCTCCGTAAGATCTGGAGTTGTGGAGGACGGAGAATCTGACGAGGAGCTCGACGCTGATCTCGGATAAGACGGCCATGAGGAGGATGAGGAGGAGGCCGAGGATGAGGCCGAGGACTTTCATGGTTGCCGGCAATGCCATGATCCCGGCGCCGATGATTGATGTGGTGAGGTTGAAAACGGCGCCGTGGATCCCGGATCCGCTATGACGACTCGATTTGGCGAGAGGGTAATTGGAGATGACGAAGTCTAGATCGTCGTCGGCTTCTTCGACGTCAGGAAGCAACTTGGAGGTGGGTTTTACATTGTTGTTGTGAGACTGTTTCTGTAGCTCGAGGTATGAGTTTTTGGAGATGGCTGAGTAACTGCTATCCATATTCCCTCCCACAGATCTGAATGTAAAAAAAACGCCCTCTTAAAATCGAACTTGAAAGAGAGAGAGAGAGAGAGAGGGGCTTTTCTTTCTTTCAATCAAAGCTGGTGGTGAATGAATCTGGGGGTTAAGGGGTCAAACAATGTCTGGATTGGTCGTTGGTCCTGCCTCGTCGGAGATTCAAAGAGGGATAGATTGTTTTTGGATTTTGGAAAGAGAGAGAGAGAGAGAGAGGTAACTTCTATCTTACTATTGGTGCTTTTGCTTCGCACGTGGCGTCCTCTTTTAAACTAATCTTTCTTTTTTTTTGTACTTCAATTAGGGAAGGAAGTATCTTATTAATTGGTGATTACCAATTGGATTTTAGGCGTTTAATCCTTTCATTTTGGTCTTAGTTTTTCAGAACAATATATTGAATAATATAATTCCTTTATTTTTTTTTTATAAAAAGGTCATAAAATACAATTATAGATTAATATATATCATATAAGAAAAGCAAAGAACAAATAAAATGAAATCTAGTTTAGCACACAATCCAAACTTATTTTCCAAATAATTATTTTGTTTATAATAATGTAGTTATTATATTGTGTTTTCTTTGATAGATTCAATTCAAAGTAAAGTCTTCCTATACTACTCTAAAAAGAGAGAGACATTGACTTGATAACAACCGAAATTGAAGTAATGGATTTGGATTGAAAATATCATTTCTCTTATAGTCATACTAATACGCAGCATAACACAACACAAACAAAGACTAAGGCCAAGCGCAATGAGAGGTTCGTGATGGGGTTCACACGATTCCCTATAAATGAAAAACATTATAATAATTGTATCTGATGAACCCAGGCTCTCAACGCCTCTTCTATATGAACCGATCCGTCAACTTTTGGGACACGTGGGCCAACGCGATTGGTCCTTTTTTTTTTTTTTTTTTTTTTTTTGTAATTAAGATAGAAAAAGTTAAAAAAAAAATATTAAAAAACCTTACCTGGCGAACCGGAGACAACATCACCGATGCTGGTGCTCTAATGATCAGTATCTCAAGTTCTCAGTTAAATATGGATACAGTTTGACAATATCAATTAATGGCTAAATAAAATACTTAAAATACATACTAATATGCCTCTTGACATATAGGTGTTGGGCAATCTTCAGGAGCATGCAGCAGCACACAAGAAACACATGCAAACCCTGGTCCAGATGAATAAAGTTAGAAAAGAGAAATCAGCCTTTACTATATGAAAACAAAACTTGCTCCAGTTCTTTACTATGTTTTTTTTTTCCTTTGGAGTTTAGAAAAGGGAACAAGGTGAATGAATGTCCTCTTTGATTAGGAAAAAAAGAGAGAGGTTAAATCCAAATTGGTTGCACATCAGTCAGAGTAACTTATAAGGCCCACGGCCCAGAGTTATTTATATTTTATAATAAAAAACTTTTTATCTTGTAATCTGGAAGCTACAGACGACTACGATTCTATCATCACCCACCAAAAATGAGTACGCTATCAAAGCTAGAGATGGCCTCGACCTTCCTCGCTTTCACCACTCCTCGTTCAGCCACCTCCCTGAACTACCGCTTCTCTTCTGCAGCCGTCCCTCGTTTCTCTAGGCGCGTATCTACGCCCGTTTCCTTCAGGGCGAATCCGTCGTTACTCTATTCCCCCGTCGTAAACTCCAATCGAACTCGAAGATTCTCCTCCGTCTCGGCCTCAGCTTCCGCGTCGTCGGCGCCACCGCAAACAGAAGATTCCGATGTCACCACTAAGATTCCCCCGGACAACCGAATTCCAGCTACTATCATCACGGGGTTTCTGGGCTCTGGCAAGGTTTATTTTCTAGTCAATCCAGATTCTAGTTTTTGGTTTAATCCGGTTATTTAAGTAGTTGTGATTTTGTTTCGGTTTAGTCAACTGTGTAATTGACTTTTAGTTTTGTTGATTAACAGACAACATTACTGAACCATATACTGACTAGAGATCATGGGAAGCGCATAGCCGTGATCGAGAATGAGGTATATACTTGATGATCCTGGATGATTCTAAGCTATATAGTTTCTGATTCATGTGTCTCACAGTTTGGTGAGGTTGACATTGACGGGTCACTTGTTGCTTCCAAATCTATGGGAGCAGAGGATATAGTGATGCTCAACAATGGCTGCCTCTGCTGCACTGTCAGAGGTGATCTTGTGAGGATGATTTCGGAGTTAGTCAACAAGAAGAAAGGAAAGTTCGACCATATCGTGATTGAGACTACAGGTAAGGAACATCTGCTCGTATCATCTCCAAGGACCTGGGCATTGGGTAATGAATAATTGAATTCCTTTTTCAGGGCTGGCTAACCCGGCTCCGATTATCCAAACCTTTTATGCGGAGGATGAGATTTTCAGTGATGTAAAACTGGACGGTGTTGTTACTCTAGTTGATGCTAAGCATGCTCGTTTGCATCTTGATGAGGTCAAACCCAAAGGTGTTGTCAATGAGGCTATTGAACAGATAGCCTATGCTGACCGTATCATTGTTAACAAGGTAACTAACCTCTTACTACTTCCAAGAGAATGTATATTGAGAGGTTGAATCTGTCTTTATCATAAGATCCAGGTTGTTCCTAGTTCATTTTCACTTATTTGCATTGACACGTCTAAGTCATGGATTCATGTCTTACGCTAACGTATGGGGAAAGTTATTGATTGTCCCCTATGCCTTGTTGGCTTATCTTCTCTTGTTCTGAATAGTGATTGCGCTTTGTTGCAGACTGATCTTGTTGGTGAGTCAGAGTTAAGCTCAGTGGTGCAACGCATAAAGGTCGACTCTTCTTCTTCTTCTTCTTAGATGTTTCTTGTTCTACCACGTTAACGTATTTGATGTGGGATATCTGCAGACAATTAACAGCATGGCTCAGATGACGAGGACAAATTACGGAAACGTTGACTTGGACTATGTTCTTGGAATTGGAGGTTTTGATCTAGAGAGGTCTGCCTCTTTCTTGTTCCCTTTATGATAGTATTTCGTCTGGTGTCTCGTAGCTCTTTATGCGTGTTTATTAAGCTTGTTTGCAGAATCGAAAGCTCTGTGACCACCGAAGATGATAAGAAAGGTCATGATGAGTGTCACGACGAACATCACCATGAGCACGACCATCATCATCACGATCACCATCACCACAATGAACATGGTAAGCTTTGTACCTGAAAAAGGCATGATAGCTTACTGATGTGTATGCTTCAGCTTTATTGGTTCTGGTCTTCATCATCACAACCTAATGTCTGATCTTATTTTGAAACCGCAGAGCATAATCATTCTCATGATCATGATCACACCCATGATCCCGGTGTTTCTTCAGTCAGTATAGTTTGCGAAGGGAGCCTAGACCTTGACAAGGTAATGAACAATATGCAGCTGATTGATTTGAAACCTCCTTTTGCATTAAGCAATTGATTGTTGAACCTTCAAAATGATGTGACACTCGAGCAGGCAAACATGTGGCTAGGGACGTTACTGATGGAACGAAGTGAGGATATCTACAGGATGAAAGGTCTGCTGTCGGTCCACACCATGGAGGAGAGGTTCGTGTTTCAAGGAGTCCATGACATCTTTCAAGGCTCCCCAGACCGGTTATGGGGCAAAGACGAGGCTAGAGTCAACAAGATGGTGTTCATTGGCAAGAATCTGAACCGGGAGGAGCTAGAGAAGGGTTTTAAATCTTGCTTGATTTGAATTCTCGGAATCATTACAGTTGAGCATATGTTGTATCCTATTGTCCTAAAAGAATTACAACAAACTCTTGTTTTTCTATTGAAATTTCACTAATGAGTTTTATTCTACTAGTCACACTATAACAACCATTCATACCTTTTGATGCGTGAGAAACAAGATAAACGGCCCATAGAAAAAAAAAATAGGCCCATTAAAGGCCCTAAAATCTCAGACGAGCAAAAACAAAGAGACGGTAGAAATCGTTTGGAGAGATCTCTGCTCTGCTTTGATTAGGTTTCGATTGATTCGCTTAGGGGGGAGTTTGGATTTCGAATCATGGAAGACGATGACGACTACGTTGAGTACGTTCCAGTGGCGAAGCGTAGAGCGATGGAAAAGCAGAAGTTCCTCCAACGCAAGGGCAAAGTAGTGTTGGAGCTGAATGAGGAAGAAGCAGCCGAGAAGGAGAAGAAGCTCGCCGAATCCTCCAAACCTAGCTTGCTCGTCCAAGCAACACAGCTCAAGAAAGACGTACCTGAAGTCAGCGCTACGGAGCAGATCATTCTACAAGAGAAGGAGATGATGGAGCACTTATCAGATAAGAAGACGCTAATGTCAGTTCGCGAATTAGCCAAAGGAATCACTTACACAGAGCCAATCTTAACAGGATGGAAACCTCCTTTGCACGTTAGGAAGATGTCTAGGAAACAGATGGATTTGATTAGGAAGCAATGGCATATCATTGTTAACGGCGAAGAGATTCCTCCACCGATCAAGAACTTCAAGGACATGAAGTTCCCAAAAGCTGTTTTGGATACTCTCAAGGAGAAAGGGATAGTGCAGCCGACACCTATACAAGTCCAGGGCCTTCCTGTGATTTTGTCTGGGAGGGATATGATTGGGATTGCGTTTACTGGTTCCGGGAAGACGATGGTTTTCGTTCTTCCGATGATAATGATTGCTCTCCAGGAGGAGGAGATGATGCCTATTGGTCCTGGTGAAGGTCCCTTTGGTCTTATTGTTTGCCCTTCTAGAGAGCTTGCTAGGCAGACTTATGAAGTTGTTGAGCAGTTTGTGGCTCCTTTGGTCCAAGCTGGTTACCCGCCTTTGAGGTCTTTGCTGTGCATTGGAGGTGTGGATATGAGGTCTCAGTTGGATGTTGTCAAGAGAGGTGTTCATATTGTTGTTGCTACCCCTGGCAGGTTGAAGGATTTGCTCGCCAAGAAAAAGATGTCCTTGGATTCCTGCAGGTATTATTACCGTTTTCTCCATTTTTTTTAGTTATGCACTAGGCTAGGATTCAGGGGAGTATCTGTTTACTGTGCCTGTTGTGTCGTTCTTGGTAGATTGATAGGATTGTCTAGGTTCTGTCTGTGTAATGTTAGTTGGACATGTTGATGATGATGTTTCTTTTGCTCCTGATATAGGTACCTGACGTTGGATGAGGCGGATAGGTTGGTTGATTTGGGTTTTGAAGATGACATTAGGGAAGTCTTTGATCACTTTAAGTCTCAGCGTCAAACACTTCTCTTCTCTGCCACGATGCCCCCCAAAATTCAAATCTTTGCCAGAAGTGCTCTTGTGAAGCCTGTGACAGTTAACGTAGGAAGAGCCGGAGCTGCGAATCTCGATGTCATCCAGGAGGTTGAATACGTCAAACAAGAAGCAAAGATCGTTTACCTCCTCGAGTGCCTGCAGAAAACCTCTCCACCTGTTTTGATTTTCTGTGAGAACAAAGCTGATGTTGATGATATCCACGAGTACTTGTTGCTGAAAGGAGTGGAAGCTGTGGCTATTCATGGAGGGAAGGATCAAGAGGACAGAGAGTACGCCATCTCTTCGTTCAAAGCTGGGAAAAAGGATGTCTTGGTCGCCACGGACGTCGCTTCAAAGGGTCTTGACTTCCCTGATATACAGCACGTGATAAACTACGACATGCCTGCGGAGATTGAGAACTATGTGCATAGGATTGGAAGAACAGGTCGGTGTGGGAAAACTGGGATTGCAACTACGTTTATAAACAAGAACCAAAGCGAGACCACGCTGCTTGATCTGAAACACTTGCTGCAAGAAGCTAAGCAGAGGATTCCGCCTGTACTCGCTGAGCTGAATGATCCGATGGAAGAAGCAGAGACCATTGCTAATGCAAGTGGTGTCAAGGGTTGTGCTTACTGTGGAGGTCTAGGACATCGTATTAGAGAGTGTCCAAAACTGGAGCACCAGAAGAGTGTGGCAATATCTAATTCTAGAAAAGATTACTTTGGCTCTGGTGGATACAGAGGAGAGATTTAATCTTTTGTTTCGAGGTTCGTGTTCTAGTCTTGTTTGAGAAACCCTTTTGCAAGTTCCTCTCATCTTATACCTGTCACCGAATTGAGATTTCCGTGCTCGATCTTTTCCTTCTACTTTTAACTTGTCATCTGGATATTTTCTTAGCCGTGTAAGAGGAAACTCAAGTCTAGTGATACTGGCAAATGTATGTTTCAAATGTAGTCTGTAATTTCAAGTTTTGTATCCTTAACCATCTCTATTCTGTTTTTAAACAAAACCGTGGACCATAACAAAAACTGTTGGGAGTAAAAGCTAATATTAATATCTCTTACGTTTTATTCAAAAAAAAAAAGAAGAGAAATATCTCTTACGTTTTTAAATTGATGTTTTCACCGTATAAACATGGTTTGAAACATACTTTCAATGAGTTTAGCAGTTAAAGAAGATCTATTAAACCAGTGATCAATTAACATGTAACTGAAAAGATGACGCATTCAAATGTAAAAGGTGTCAAACTTACAATAGATATGATGCTTCTGTATACTTTTTTCATTTACATGGCAATTTAATATGTGAAAAACTTAAAATAAATAGGTAAAACGTGAAAATATTAAAAATCATTTTGAAATATAGCGAAAGAAAATAAATAAGGAAGACCATAATGTGATCGCAATTAAATCCACCAATCATGGCAACAGTTAAAATTTGACTAACAAATACTTTTTTGAACAAGAAGTTTGACTAATATTTATTTGGTTTACTGTTGAACTTTGACTACTATTAGTTGAAAGAAAATCTTTATCACGGTCTCGTGACTATAAATAAAGACCATTGCTTCATAAACTAAACTCATTCATAAACATAAAGAAGAATAACAAGAAGAAGAAGATCCACAAGAAAGAAATGGGGAAAGTAACGAGCATGATGTGGATAATGATGATACTAGCCGTAATGGTCATAGAAGGCGAAGCAAAAACTGAAATAGAATGCAGTAAGATCTGCCGACCCCACTGCCAGCGCTCCTCACCAGCGTCAGAATGTGCAGCTTGTCGTACAAAATGTTACAACTCTCCACCAGTTGCAATGAGAGGCAGGAACCGCCGCATGGTTTTAGAAGACCACTTACAACATTAGATCTTATTTGCTTTGATTTAAACTATATATATACAATAACACATGATGTAATACTTATACGTAACGGTTTAATAAGATGAGATTATTCAATGTTCTATCTTCTACCTTCTGTGTTCTTTTTTTCTTCTTGTTATATTGTCAAAAATCAAGATGTTCATCCCAGTTCAAGTTTAAAGATTACATAAAGTTGGAACTAATGAAAAAAAAAACTAATTTGCCAAGAATTGTTTCTGGTAAAGTGAAAAGAGAAAAGAAGAGTTTGAAGATGAAGACGAAACGTAATAAAATACATCAATTTCTTATTGTTTTTCTTTTCTATAAGGTCCAGATTCATTGGTTTAATTATCTTTTTACCAATAGAATTTTAATAAGTTTAATTATGTTTTTTGAAATTCACAATTTACATTTAATTTATCCACTGAAAACATAAAAAGAATGTATCATTTTGAAACGAATTATTTTTCTAATGAATATTTTTGGAACGGAAGGAGTAACAAACGCAGTTTAGTTACTTGTTTTGTCTTAAAGATGTACAGTTGATGAGTATGACAATGACACGTACGAAACTACGAATACGATTGATAACAGTTTTCTGGGGATCAACAATAAAAATCAAGGAAATGTGATCACGATGAGTTAAGTGGTAAGAGTTGTTGCAATAACAATTCTTTTATTTTCTGCGTGCAGTTAGTAAATCAATTCAAAGTAACGACAGTCTTCTTTTACAAACGAACTAGCAATAGTTGCATCCACTTTGCATTTGGCAGCACATTTATAAACGAGGGTCTTCATCGCTGTTTGCATTACTAATGCTTGCTTTTTATATTTGGCAAGTCATATATAATGGTAACATACGGGATAATTAGCGGTTAAGGTGTGGTTCTGATATATCTATAGGTATATTTAGAGATTCTTACTACTATTACCGGCATGATCCGTCACCATTGGGAGCCATAGCAATGTAGGTCTATATCTTCAAATTGACAAGGTCGTCGTATCACCTACGTACAAAGTTCCATTTAGAGATTTTTTTTTTTTTTTGCTAAACATTTATTTTATTGACTTAAATCTGCTTAAAAGCTACGTACAAAGTTCCAGTTTGTGTGTATTTTAAAACAAGAAATTCTTTAACACGAGAATTAACCGAGTCCCAAATCCAAATGAATGCAACAATCTCCAACTAATAAAAAAGGAAAATAATTGCCATAGAAATACCTAAATCTCTTAACATATTAGCTAGGAAGAAACTAATCAAGCCTCTTGCTGTTGTACGTGTGCGTTTTGGGAAGACTTGAAGGTTTGAAGAAACTCTTTCGCCATCTTCGACTCTTGCATCTGCCTCGACTTGTCCCACTTGTGTTCACTCGCTAAGATCTCAACCACACGCTTCAAAGCCTGCTCCGCTGCATTGATATCTAAAAAGGCAATTCTACACCTTCTGGCTATGAAATCAACTGCTGATTCACAGTACTCGTTTCTTGCACAGTAAGCAACTTCTGCTTCAAGGAAGGGATGACCGTGTGCTAGCCTCTTCCCAAGACCCTCTTCCTGAGCAATGGCGGCCACTCGGTCAGCCATTGAGCCATAGGCATGTGACAAATGCTTTGCAGCAGCCGTGTCCATAGTCCCCGGAACCACTTTACCACCGTGCGTTTTCTTCACGCGCACGTATCGCTGTGCAAGAGCTGCGAAGGAAGATGGGTCCCATCCGTAAGAACCCACAAGCTGTAGTTTCTGCGTTACGCACTCATTGATAGGTTTCAGCTTTCCAGATTTGATTGCTGCGTCCACCGCGTCTTCCGCCATGCTGAAATGAAATCACACGATAAGCATGCATGCATTTTATTTTCAAATATAAAGTTGGATTATTAATCTACACAAATTAAGTCAGCCCCTTTTTTATTACCTTCGGTACGTTGTCCATTTACCGCCTGTAATTGTAACCAGACCAGGACAATCCTCGAGAACAATGTGGTCTCTGGACATATTCTCTGTGTTTTTTGCAGTTGGATCCATGGCCAGTGGACGAATACCACTCCAAGCCGAAAGAACATCCGTACGTCGAACCTAGGAAGGTCATCAACTAAATAAATCATTTTTTTTTAAAGAAAACAAACAAAAAGCTTCTCGTTTAACGTACCTTGATGTTAAGATAGTCGGTGATTGTATCGAGTATGAACTGAATCTCATCTTCATGAGGTTTTGGAAGCGAAGTGATTGAAGTGGCAGAGTCTGTAGTGCCGGCTACTGTTTTCCCCAACCAAGGTAACATAAACACAACGCGACCATCCTTAGTCTTGGGTACTATCAATCCCATCCCTTGAGGAGAATAGTAGTCAGGCAACACAATGTGTACGCCGCTGCTTGGACATATCATCGGCTTTGACTCCCCGTCAGCCATCTTCCTAACCGAGTCACAGAAGGGTCCAGCCGCATTAACAACCACCTTCGCGTAGGTGTCAAACTCTTGACCTGCATGTGAATGTGATCATTATCAGCAGTATTAAATTATTAATAGTTTATAAATATTCAACAAAATTTGTTATGTATATATATATATACCTGAGAGATTGTTACGAATCCGCGCACCAATTACTCTCTGAGTAACATCATCCCTAATAAGGGAGACAACCTCTGCATGGTTGAGAACTGAAGCACCAGCTAAAGCAGCAGTACATGCTAAACCAACATTGACACGCGAATCATTCATCTGCCCGTCGTAGTACACAACGGTGCCTGTCAAAGTAGTATTCTTGTCTTTCCCTTTACTCGCGAGGGTTGGGAAGAGCTCAACAGACTGTTTAGCAGAATAATATCTGGAGAGATGCAAGAGTCTTGGTCCAGCAACCAAGTCGTACATTTTCAGTCCCATCCAGAAGTAGACAACTTCGAACCAGCTGAAACAAGGTGTCATGCAGGGGAGTGCGTGGCAGAGATGGGGCGCGTTCTCGATCAGCTGTTTACGCTCCTCGAGCGCGTGAAACACGAGCCGAAGCTGTCCGTAATCAAGATTGAATACAGCTTTCTCCAAGTAACGAACCCCTAATTAATCATATATATATACAGACCAGTTCTAAATTATTATTATTTTTTTTTTAAAAGGAAAAGTGAAAACCATAATAATTAATCACATGTATGCTGTGTAAATAATAATAAAAAAGCTAAAATTAATGACTTCTTTCTCTAAAATATAAATAATATTATCAAATGAATCAACCAAGTAATTCGCTTCTTATCCTAATTTCGTGTACCCTACGCCACCTATACGAAAATAGAAAGTAAGATTAATTAGTTATAACCTCCGTGAATTAGTTTTGTTGATCGTGAAGAGGTCCCGGAAGAGAAGTCATCTCGTTCGACGAGACCAACACGGAGGCCACGGGTGGCTGCATCGAGAGCGACACCAGAACCGGTGGCTCCACCGCCTATGACGAGGATATCGAGCGGATTTGACAAGCTGGCTCCACTCAGAGCAGATTCTTGAACGGATCGAGACGGTACTGAAGCGGTAGGATCACCAATACTACGCCTCAACGACTCCACAATCGGCGGACGGCCTCTGTCGCTGGAGGCGAGAGACGGCGTCAGGAAAACAGCGCCACTAGATGCAGTGGCAATGATGGCGGCGGCAGAGGCTAGACGGCGAAAAGAAGCGGGCGACATGGAGAGCGGAGAGAGAAAGAGAGGGAGGTTGGAAAACTGATGAATGATCGGAAAGGAGGAGATGCTGTATTGCGAATCAAACCATATATGGAAATATTTATTAAATGACGATTTCGTAATCTTCACCTTACCATTTCTAGACATCCGTCAAAGGAAGTTCCGAGGAAAGTTTGACCCTAACTATGAAAATAAAAATGATTGCTACAACGACAAGGTAATCAAATGATATTAAATGTTTGACATCTTTCTATCTTGTATGTTGTTTTGTGGGTTTTTTTATAAAATATTTTAACATATTTATCAAGTATAAAATATGTTGTATGAGCGGATTATCTAATTTTTATTGAACTTTGACTAATACGAGGCAGCTAAAATGGATTACTACACCATTATGTTCTAAATCATAAAAATAAAACCAAAAACCATGGTTAGATGGGTTAAATAAATATTTTTCATATGATTATAATTATATGATCTTAATTTTTAGTTATAGATTACTAAAAACATAATATATGTTAACTTATAGTGACTATTTTATTACAATAAAATATTATATTTTAAATTATAATCTTCTGTTACAAGACTATTCTATTAAAATAAAATATTATATTTTAAATTATAATCTTCTGTTACAAGACATGTTAGTTATTAACTTACTAAAATAATTGTAAATATATTTTTGCTGTTTGTAGATTGAAAATTACTTTTGGTAAATCCAAAATTAAATATATTTACAATCCCAAAATAAGACACATATAACAAAACTAGGAGTGATATTTTAATCAATTATTTTTATCTAACTTTAAATATTTAAGTTAAAATATATGTATTGCGATAGCTATAATTTTGCTCAAAATTGAAAATTTATCCCTAAGAAAGATAATAAAATAAAAAAAGAACACAGTCTACATATAACATGTGTAAATATTGAAAATACTTAAGTTATACAAAATAACAGTTTCTGTTTAATATAAAATTTTAATACTAAAAGGATAATTTTATTTTTTTGAAAACGGGATAAAAATCTAACACCAATGTGTATTTTGTGACAGCGTTTAACGGGTTGCTTACAATTTTATGGAGAATGAACACATGATGTCTGAATTGGAATCACACGATTCCTAAACAAGTCTCATATTATGTGGGCTATGCATTTTAGAGAGCAGTCACTTCAAACCGAAAAGATGTAGAGTCATGGTGAAAAACTGTGGAGAACATTCGATTTTGCTGTTCTTGCTTTTAGTTTAATTGTTTTTCTTGGAGCCTCATTGATTTTCTAGCATGCTTAGCAAAATTGTTAAGTATATTATTTCTTTGGATTGGTATCATAAGCTCTCAAAATATATAACTAAATTACTTTTTTTCGAATCAACCTTTTTCAAGTTCTAGATTACATTTACAGAGAAACACTGGAATTATTATTATTATATTTGAATTAGAACACAACATAACTAAACATACTTGTCTAGGGACAATAACATATAATGTTAGCAAATAAATCAATGACATCAACTAGACCACTTAAAATTCAAATAATTTATATTACATATGAATAATATATGCAAAATATATGAAAATATACACATAAAATAACTAAAATTCTTTAAAATTCTTCAAAATGCATGTTTGTATTTACATATGCATACATATACCCTTTTCAATTTTTAGTTATGTGATAATAGAATTCAGTTTCGTTTTATAATAGAAAAGCATAAACATTCTTTTAATTTTTAATATAAATCATAAGAATATTGTCCCTTGAAACACATGTAGTTATATACATATAGAGGACATGTAATTTCTTTATTAAGAAAATTTGGTTTCGGTGATCATGATCTTGATTTTTTTAGATAGTATCTCTTTAGTTGAAGCTCAATCTGTCCAAAAGTATATAGCGCAAATATCATAATTATGTTTTTTTGCATTTCTTTAATGATCTGTAATATAGAATGTATGCTCTTATTTATTGGATTTTATTCATACACCCCCACGTTTCCTTATTATCCTGTTAGATTTGACATTCAATATTATTTTACGATGTCAAGATTAAAGATGGGTGGAATAAAATCCAGTGGAGATGCTAGAAAGTGTGAAAGTGTGCATTGCAAAGGCTCTTGACAAAGCCACAACCACCATTGTTTGTAGACAATCCATTGGACTTCCTCTCCACAAGGCTATTGTCTGGATGGATGCTCGCACCAGTTCCATATGCAGGTGTACATAATCATTCTTTCTTGCTTCTCCGATATGTCTTGTTGAATGGTTCGTCCTAAAACCATCTTACTGGTTGATAAGATCTGGTTTGAGATATTTGGTTTCTGATGATCTTCACAAGAGACTAGAAAAAGAACTATTAGAAGGAAGATATCACTTCGTGGAGTCTTGTGGCTTGCCCATAAGCACATACATCTCTGCGATGAAGCTGCTTAGCTGATGGGGAATGTGGATGTTGTCAAAGATGGTATCAAGAAAGGGGATGCTGATATGGAATATGACTGGTGGTTCTAATGGCGGGCTACATGTCACTGATGTCACCAATGCTTCTCATGCCATGCTCATGAACCTCAAAACCTTGAACTGGGATGAGGACATTATTAATACTATTGGCATTCCAGCTGAAATATTTCCCAAGATTGTAATCAACTAGGAGATCATCACTAGTATGTAAAACAATCGTGATTTTGGATCAGTTTCTTTAACTATTATTTTATTTTGGTTAGAACATGATTTATATATATAATTCAAACCAGATTTGTGAACATACATAGGAGTTTGTTCAAAGTCAACAATAAAAATATTTCAGTGATAGAAAATGATGTGGCATATGGAGCTTAATTCAACTACAATGATCTTATTATAATCTTGATCTTCCACCACTAGAATAGTAAAATCATTCATTAACCAAGCTAACAAAACCAGAAACAAAAAATAAAAATGGCATGAGAAAATGGTTTCATTGGATCTGATCAAGGAACAACCAACACTAGATTCATCACCTACAGTCACGATGCTCGTGCCATTGCATCTCATCAAGTAGAGTTTACTCTATACTGAAGCCCCCCCCCCCCCCCAAAAGAAAAAAAAACAAGAAAGAAACTTCTTATTGACATTTTTCACTTCAATTAATAACAAAATTGCAACATAATTTTGCATTATTAGTTATGTTAACATTTTCACAATCATTGCAAAATTACCAATATAAATACATATATTTTATCAAAAAAATTCTTGTAACAACATGACAAAATATTTCTTGCAAATTTTCATTACTTTCTCACTTTTGCAACATATATTTTAAGTTCAAATTTGGCAATCATCAGCGATTTTGTTTATCATCTCTTGGTGTTTTTTTTTGATAAGCAATGATTAACTATAACTTTGCTTTCCTTATATTTCCAAGTTATTTGTTAATTTCAGTAAATTGATGAAATCCATGATGATGGTTCATAAATTCTGAAAACGGTTACATAAAACTTTATATATTACCTAGTTAACAAAACAAAACTTAATTTATCACATTTTCATGGTTAATATATATATATACATATACTGGTTGCATGTGTTAATTTGAAAGTTGCTGATGTCAAATAATTTATCCACTTGCTCAATAGATTTATCCTTAGTCTAACCACAGCTTAACCAAACAATCCTGTTAAGGGCCAATGATCAATATTGATAACCACTAAACCATGACAAAAACTACACCAGTAAAAGTTCAAATGTTTTACAAAGATATTACATATATGAAATATATATGAAAAATATATGCAAAATATATGCATAACATATGCAAATCTATATATATATATATATATATAGACACAAAAATGCTTAAACTCTTCAAATCATGTTTTTATCTAATTCAATTTTGTTTTTTGTAAAAATAAAATTCTAACCATTATTTTGGTTTAATAATCATAAATATTATTTTGTTTAACGGTTTGTTTTCTCCTTGGTGGAGATAAGACACTCCTGGTGTCTGTATAGGGATTACAAGGTTCACAAACAAGACTCATATAGCAAGAGCTGTGCTGGAGAGCATGTGTTTCCAAGTGAAAGATGTGTTGGACTCTATGAACAAAGATGCTGGTGAAAAGGGTTCTCTAAATAACGAGAAATGGGAGTTCTTGCTTAGAGTTGATGGTGGCGCCACTGCCAACAACCTTCTTATGCAGATTCAGGTAATTAATGATTATGATGATGATTGTGGTTTATTTTGAACATTGCTCTCATCGTCCTTTTGAAACATGGGCAGGCTGATTTGATGGGAAGTCCGGTAGTGAGGCCAGTGGACATAGAGACAACAGCACTAGGAGCAGGGTCGGAAACAAAGAGGTACTAGTGGGGTCAGTTGACCCCAGTAGAATTGGGGAAAAAATAGTGTATTTTTTTCAAAAATTAGTATAAAATTTAGTATTTTATCCCATTAATTTGTGTTTAAATTTTTATTTATCCCCATTATTTTATTAAAAAATTACTTTTGTTATGTATAAATAATTTAAATATTAAATTTTTATATTGTGACTCCAATAAAAAATATTTTTAGCTCTGCCACCGCCACTGACTCGGAGCAACCTATGCAACTGGACTGGCCGTTGGATTCTGAAAGAAAGAAGACATATTTGAGTCAAGAGAGAGGTCAAAGAACTCCAAAGTGTTGGAACCGGCTATGGAAGAAGAGACCATGAAGAACAAAGTGGAGTCATGGTGCAAAGCTGTGGAGAGAACATTTGATCTTTGATGATCTCTCTATTTAAAAACATGAGTTTATTTCCTTAAAACCCCACGTTGTCTTTTTCTTATAACTCTGTCCTTAGGTCTACACATCATGTTAGCGTCTAATATGTTTCGTTAACCAAAAGTATATTGTGTTTGTATACTATTTGAACTTGTTCTCTCCTTAAAACCGCATTGCTTTCTCTCATAGATTACTTCGTATTTACCACATTTGGGCACTTTCTTGCAAGTGACGTTATGTTTAATTTCAGTTCTCTATCCTGACAACATTCTTGTGAAACTGGTGAAGTGGGCACACAGAATCACAGTTTAGCCTCTGGCTTAGCAAAGCAAAATGCAAAAGTTGATTAACCGAGGGACAGTGACAAAACTGGACTATTGGCAAAAATAAATTCGAGGTGCACTCGCAGATAACAATTTAGTCTCATCTTCTTTTTTTTTTGAACAAAACAATTGAGTCTCTTCATACGTGTGAGAACAAGGAAAAGACTTTTAGAAACCAGAAACATTGTATTTTTAATCAAGCATATTTACATAAGTTGCGGTATCAATTCAACAAGTTGGGTCCATAGCTCAGTGGTAGAGCAATTGACTGCAGATCAATAGGTCACCGGTTCGAACCCGGTTGGGCCCTTATTTTTTACTTTTTATTTTCCTAAGTCAGAAAGGAGTTACCTATTATAAACAAACAACCTGCATCAAGGCATAATATTTTGTGCAACATACCGTTAATTAACAGATCCAGTCGACACGTGAATGTAAGATACTAAGATGTTGAATTGCATCCCTAGTGCGATCTACACGTGAAGGTAAGATGTTGACTATGCGAGCAAATGTGCAGTCTAAGAAAAGGCGTTATGTTAACTCAAGAAATCAAGGGAAAAAACAATGGAAACACAACAAAAAATAACAAAGAGTCAAAAGAAAGCAAAGGGAAGGAACAAAGAAAAAACGTGAAGCGAAGTATGAAGAAAAATCTTTTCTTTCTGCCTACAATTCATTCACGCAACCAAAAGGTCTTTCTTTTTCTTTGATTATTCAAATCATTTTAAAACTTGAATATATATATATATATATATATATATATATATTTATTTATTCGTCCTTAATAGGATGCATCTTAATTATATATATATCCCACGTTTTAATATCAATTTAAAATGTTATGTAAGAAGCAGCCAACTTAATCACAAGATTTTGACAAAACAAAATTGCAACCACTCAATTAATTATGTACTGGTCTATATTCACTTAATCTGTTATTTTTCAAAATTTTGATTTCTCATGAAGGTTGTAGGAGAAGTTATGATGCATTCCCCGTCGTTGCATTTATTTCTTTGATAAATTCAAAATTCGAAATCTATAAATTATGGATATGTGATCATTATTATATCACGGTCTCATGAATCTCGTTGGTTTCTTTATGACGAAACTCGTACAAAAAATCATAACCTTGACATTCAATGTATGTTTTTTTTTAAAAAAAAAACAGATATGAATTCTTCAACATTATAATTTTGCAATAATTAATTAATTAATTTGCTTACCAAGTCAACAATGGACCCGTTATTTTCATCATCATATGTATGTTCTCACTTCTCATGTACTCAATCGACAACAATTCTAATAATGTATTGACTTTAACATATGATAATCATCTAGAAAACGTTTTGAAATCCAGTGTTCAAATCATAAATATGACCATTGAATTATTAGCAAATACAATATGCATTTATTTAACATCAACTTTATCAACTACGAATTCTAGACGTGCAAAGTCAATCATATTGGAAACTTATAATTATTAAATTCAATAATATGTTGGCAAAAATGTCAAGAAAACACACGCACCCAAGAGAAGACGGTCTTCTTTAAATATTGGGTAACTAGTAGGCAGACGAATGTCTTTCGGACAAGAACAAAACATACTTCTCTTCTCTTTTTTCAAGTTCACTCATCTTATCCACCGCCGCCATGAGCCACAGGAATCACCACTCCCAACCGCCGAGCTATGCTACCGACCCAAACACCATGTTTGTTCAAGCAGACCCCTCCAGTTTCCGTAACATCGTACAAAAACTCACGGGAGCACCACCGGAACTCTCCTCCTCCTCTTCCTCCTCCACCGCACAACATAAGCTCCCTTTAACTCCAAAGAAACAAGCATTTAAGCTCCACGAGCGCCGTCAGTCATCCAAGAAAATGGAGCTGAAGATCAACAACGTCGCCAACGATGACTCTTTGGGCCAGTTCAACAGAGGGTTCCTCGTCTCACCGGTCTCTCACCTCGACCCATACTGGACGCGCGTGAGTCCACAGTCAGCACGTGAGAATCAACATGCGACGCCTGACAGGGAAGAGCAAAAAGCCATAGCAGAAAAAGGGTTTTACTTCCTTCCGAGTCCGAGAAGCAGTGACGAGCCAGCACCGGAGCTTTTGCCTTTGTTTCCTCAACGGAATGAAAACGATTATTGCCACTCATCTTATTAACTAGAGAGCTCTTACTAATCGTAAGTTATTGGGACTTGATATCGTTGTTGCGTTGTTTACTCTTTTTGTTAGGGGTAGTATCCGTTTTTCTTCTTAATTAACCCTTTGGACTTATTAATTCTATCATCCTTCATTAACCTTCTTGAATGGTCAAGTATTCCGGCGTGTGTAATCCACTTCCATTAGAATATAAAATCTTTTAAAGTATTTTGTACTTTTCCTTGCGCGTCAATTACTTTTTTTTTTTTTTTTTTTTTTTTTTTTTTTGCGTCAATTACTTCATTAGTCAAGGAAGACAAGTTGAACAACAAAAGCAAGTTGAAAACCCTTTAACAAAAAAAAAAAAAAGCAAGTTGAAAAAAGTCGAGGAGAACATCATTTCACAGGTATATGGTTTAAGTAATTTCTTCTTTTTTTTGTCGTATAAGTTTGATTTAGTTTCTCGTAAGCCACAACGCTTAATACGTAGGACCCAAAATACATGCTACGTTAATTTTGAAAGTTAACTACAATCAAAATTAATTAAAGAAACAAGTTGATGCATGATGACAAGGTGAATTAGTAGATAGCGCCTACAATCAAAAGAAACAAGTTGATGCATGATGCAAGTTAACTAGATAGTAGTTTTGAAAGCTAATCAGACAGACATGTTACATGTCCATTTTCTCCACTTTATTTACTTGGCATCTTCGTTTTTCTTGTCAGCTATTTACTGGCCTCGATTATCAAAACTATTTTTTTTTCTTTTTTGTTCATAAAAGAAACAAGTTGATGCATGATGATGAGGTGAATGAAAAGATAGCCTACATGTCGCGGGGGAAAAATAGTATGTGTATATAGACCACATGTATAATAGATACAAAGATGTGTTGACTTTTTCCTCGTTTAGAGATCAGTTCTCGTGAAGTTCAAACATTGCTCTATTTATTTTAGGATTTGGTGGTAGTGAGTGAGTGGAGTCATAAAGCTGCAAGCCGTTGGATTAGTGACAAAACTGTGACGCAGAATGAAGCGGGCGGCGTCTATTTCCTCTGAAGATCCAACGGCTAAGCTATAATTATAAAAAAGCAAGATAAAATGTAATAATAAGAGGATGCAATTCTCTAATTAGTTAAGAGAGATGGAACAAAAACAATAAATACATAGTAGAAGTTACTTGTAACAAAGGGAATCTCTGCAGCTATGTTTAAAGTGGGTTGTCATGTCAGCATATATTCGGACTCTGCCCCCTCTCTGCCTCTCAGGTGTAGTCCAAATTTCAAAACCTCTTGTATAAAATCTTAGCCCTTGTACATTTGCCATCCCTACGAAGCCCATTTAAGTTTACAAAGGGCATCAACATTAGTGGTCTACTGGACCTTTATTCCAAATAGTTAAACAAATAATGGGGCTTTTATTTAATACTAGATATGGATCCGTGCGTTGCACGGGTTTTATTTGGTGTTTTAATTTCAAAAACATATAAAAGAATGAAAATAATTTTTCATATTAGTTCTTGAATTTTCCCGTATATATTGGTCTTATTTTAGTAATATTAATTTGTTTCTTACTTAAATATGTATTGATATTCTATTTCAATAATCATGGTGTTTTAAATATTATATTAATATTTTTATTTTGAATTATTAAAAATTAATATTAGTTGTAGTTATTTGAAACATATAGAACTATGAACTATCTATATTATTCATATTGTTTCAGACAAATTAAAAACAGCACAATTCAAAATATTAAAATTACGCAACACCAATCAATATGTATTATTGATAGTCAGGTAAATATAAAATATATTGTTAAGTGAAACATTAAATTGTTTACTTTAGCATCCATGGTGTGATTTTAATTTTTTTATATTATATATTACTGAAACTTTTTGATATATAATATTTTGAAATACACTTGTTGTCGTTATGTTCTAATAATCTGAAGCTAATGCAATTGTAATGATATTTGATAGTGTGGTATATAATTTTCAGACTGGACTTGGTAAATATAGACCAAAATTTTAAAGTTTGATTTTAACTCTTGTTGTTAATCATTGAATAGGAACTTTGTATAGAAAATTAAGTCATTTCAATTTAAAATGACATTTTACATTTGCTGGCATGAAATTTATTTTAGGAATAAAAATTTGTTTTTCCACATAACTTTCGGTTAGAATTTCTACTTCAATAATCATATTACCTATGTCAAACTATTAATAACATTGTCAATTGCAAGTCTTTCTCTTTGATTTAAATTCCTTAATAGCATGACCTATAACATAACATTGTCAAGTCATTCTATTATATTTAAATTCTTTAGTAGCATGACATATAATAGTATAACCAATTTGACATGTCGATAAGAATAAACACACATAAGAAAAATCACATATAAGCAAAATTGTCACATTAACTTCCCCATTAACTTATGTACAACAACATGTACAAACGCTTAAATATAAACATGACCATAATGCACATCAGCATGACAATTAATTATATATATATTTTTTAAAAAATGATCAAGATCAGTTAAATGTAAAAAGCAGGAAATCTAGTTAACTCCTCAACATGCAACACCAAAAAAGAAGAAGTATAACACGCGAAAATGAGAAAGAACATGCAGAAAAACTCATTGAATATTTTTATTTTATCTCTTAATATGTTTGGTGTTGAAGTCTCAAAAGCGACACAATATAAGATAGCTTAATCACATATATATATATATATATATATATATGTGAATATTTGTAGTTCTTTTTAGTGTATGATTTTGAATAAGAATATTAACTATTGAAATAAGAATTTTGATTATTCATAAAAAAATTGATCTAATATTAATCCAAATATGATCGCGACCAAAGCTCGAACCAAAATCACGTTATATAATAATGATTTTTCAAGGAAAATTATTTAAAAATACCCAACAATGCAAATACTATCTTATTATATCAAGAAAAAACTGACCAAAAGAAAATACTATCTTACTATATATATATATATATGAATATATTACCATATAAATCGCCTGTTGAATTTTTCAGTTGAGCTAAATCTTCATAATTTTGAAATTAAAAATTTTCAGGCGGTAAATGAGGTAATTGTTGAAACCAACATGCAACTGATGTTCTCTCTTTCAATCTTATTTGAAATTTATTATCTGAGATTTTTTAGATTTTATTGCAATTTTGCATATTAAAATAGCCATTTCAAAAATGGCTCATTCGCGTAATCCATCTCCAAAATGTTCAATAAAAGAAGGATGTACCCTTGAATGTTATTTTCCTATATAATAAACAAATTATATATTTAATAATTATAAAATTAGATAATAGCTTTTTTTAAAATAAAAAATAAAAAAAAAATTTACCTTTTCATCGAGTAGTAGAAAATTTATTGTTGTAAGCTCATTGTTCTTAGTTAAATTTATTGCTTCCCACTTTCTAGTATGACGAACTACGGTACTACGGTAAAGACATTTTTCGTTTAACTGATCTAGTATTAAATAATTTGCTGAAGCTATTGTTTCTTGATAACTCCTAGTAGCAAAATAAATTACAATTTAGTTAGAAAATTATAATTAGGACAAACACACATGAGAAACTATAATAATAAAATTAAAACGTATTGCTGTGTGACAGCGATGTTTTTGTGACAGCGATGTTATGGTGTGGTGTCAATAACATTACACGTATTGCTATGTGACAAAACTCAGAAGTTTCGATTAAAAGAAAAACAGAACTCAGAAGTTTCGATTAAACCTGTGCAACTAATTGATAAAAAAATCAATTTTATAATTAAACAATATCAAACCCGTGCAACTTTATAAGAATCGATAAAAAAAGACATAACTCAGAAACATGATCACGATCAACCATAGCTTTTTAAGAAGAAAAGAATATCTAATTTTACTTGGTGATAAAATATGAAAGAGCTTAATTCTATATATATATATATATATGTGAATAATCATAGGTCCTCTTGGGTTATGATCTTTTTAATTACTATTACTATTTTAATAAAGAAAAATTAACACTAATTAGTCTTTGACTTTTTTTTGTTATAAGTTTTTCTAAAAGGATAATTACTATCTAATATTTCTGTTTTTTTCGTTATGACATTTTTAATTAAATTTGAATAAAGGAAAATAGCATTATGAGAGTAAAAATATTTTTAAAAGGAATTTTTTTACACTTATCTTTTCTTTATTATAAAGGAAAATTAACATAAAATAGTCTTTTCCATTTTTTTAGGTTTATCTTTTAAAAAGGATAATCACAATTCAGTTTTGAAATAGTTTTTGGTAAAATTAAAATTACTATGACTTTTTTGGTAAATTGTTTTATTTTAATAAGTTTTTTTTTCGTTTGGACCCTTTTATTTTTTTTAAAATCGTTTAATTCTAATAATAATTAAAAAAAATTGTAAAGGACAAATTAGCATAAAATAGTCTTTTCCATTTTTAGGTTTATATTTTAAATAGGATAATTACAATTTGGTTTTGGAATAGGTTTTGTTAAAATTAAAACTAAAATTACTATGACTTTTTTGAAAAAATGTTTTATTTAAATTGATTTTAAAATTAATAAACATCGTTTTATTATTTAAAAATTATTTTAAAAGTTTTTTTTTAGTTTTGAAATTTTTATTTTAAAAAGTCATTTTATTTTAATAATAACTATAAAAAGATTTATAATAAGATAAAATTATTTCTTTTGTTTTAAATTTTTTTAATTAGAATTTTAGTAAAGAAAAATTAGCATTATGATGTTTTAACTTTTTTAATTAGGATTTTAATAAAGAAAAATTAGCATTATGAGAGGCTTTTTTTTACACATGTCACAATCTTAAATAATAAGATTGCCATGTGTCGCGATCGTGTTAATTAGTAACTTTGAAAACTAAGCTTTATATAATAAGATATAAGTCTACGCAAGACTAAACATAGGATCCTTTATGGGATTTTGACCCAATTCACTCAAAATTAAAAGGGAAAGAAAAGCGTGAACGGCAGGATTCGAACCTGCGCGGGCAGAGCCCACATGATTTCTAGTCATGCCCGATAACCACTCCGGCACGTCCACTTCTGTTATTAATGTTTTATATTTGTACTTAGTCATCAATATACACTCAAACTTTTAGCTGATTCGAGGACAGGCGTGTTAGTATCGTTGACACGGTCTGCCTGGGATCAAATTGACAGTTCTCTCTCTTATCGATCAGGAAGAAAAGAAGGAAGCAGGGGGTGGGTGGGTGCGTTAAGGTTCGTCGCTTTGTGCTTAAAAGTCAAATAATTATAGTCTTCTCCTTGGTTTATCGTGTTTTTTTTTTTGATGTTTCTCTGCTCAATGCAAATTGTGAATTGATACCTGAAATCGAATTCTAAATTGCCAAGGAGGAGGAGAAAGATGTCACAGAAGCGAAATCTTCCTTCTTGGATGAGTTCAAGGGAGAAGAAGCCCAAGGATCATGATGATGATGATGATAAGCAGTTAAGCAGCGAGCACAAGATTACAAACACCACAGACTTCTCTAGACTTATGGTCTGTCAACTGTATTTTACATTTTTTTTAGCTTTTCTCATTGTATTAGCTTTACATTGTGATTTTTGAGTTAAAAAAAAAAAGAAGAGGATTTAATTAAAAAAAAACAGGAAGAAGTTGTTTTTGTGTTGTCGGGATTTGTGAATCCTGAGAGGAGTACACTAAGGTCCCAGGCCTTGGCGATGGGAGCTACTTATCAGCCTGATTGGAACTCTGACTCCACCTTGTTGATCTGTGCTTTTCCCAACACTCCCAAGTTCCGTCAAGTTCAATCCAACTCTGGAACCATTGTCTCTAAGGTGGTCACACCTCCCTTTTTATATTTATTGAGTCATCTCACTATGTTGTTATTTAAATTGTCTTCTACTTTCTTTGTGCTGATGATGTTTTTTTTTAACTGTCTTCATTCAGGATTGGATAAGTGAGTGTTATACGCAGAAGAAGCTGGTGGATATTGAGCTATACCTTATGCATGCTGGAAAACCGTGGAGGAAAACCAGTGTTCCCCATGATACCACTAGTCGAGGTAATTAAAAAACATATAGAGGAAGAAGCTTGAGATGGCGTGGTTGTATACTGATTACTGATTCTTTCATTAGTTGTATCACTTGGTTAAGTGATGAACAAGATAATAGTAGTTTCAGTTCGATGTTTTTAGCTGACAATGTGAAACATAACTGATTGTATTCCAGAAAAGAAGAAACAGCTGTCTATAAAATCAGAGGATAATCAAGTAGAGATAAAATCAGAAACAAGGGGAACGTCTTCTAGTTCATCCAAGGTCTGCCTAAATCTATAACTGATGGGGTTTGGTTAAACAAAAAAAGGAACCGTGCTTTGCTACACTCAACGATTTTATGACTGTTTATCTCCGTATTGTACAGAATAGACCAGCTTGCAATACAGTGAAAGAGCCGTTTTCTGTTACGGAGGTGAAGAAATGGGCGAGGGATGACCTAACTGAAACCATCTCATGGCTAGAGAGTCAGGAGGAGAAAGTATGTTCTTATTTATTTCTCTAAATTACATTTGTGTCTTTTGTTTTCTGCTGTCGTCTAACCATTGGAACAGCCAGAGGCAGGAGAGATCAAGAGAATAGCAGCAGAAGGAGTGTTAACCTGTTTACAAGACGCCATAGATTCTCTTGACCAGAAGCAGGTTAGTTAGTCTAGAGCGTTAAATAAAGTTTTTCATCTTTGACATTTTCTCAAGTTTGAAAAGATACTATCAAATCGTTTGAATTGATCCTTGAATGGTCTTATGTACTTTAGGACGTAGGATCAGTGACGGAGCTGTGGAGCTTTGTCCCTCGCGTGGTGAAGGAGCTTGGAAAGATGGAGTCAGGAAACTCCACAGCAGCTGCTTCAAAGGATCAGCTGTGCAAACAAGCAAAGTCGTGGAAAAGGATTTACGAGGCTGAGCTAACAAAAAAGGGTGAAGAAGAAGCATCGGGCACAAAGAGCAGAAGGAACACTGGGATGGTTGGTTCTGGATACGACAGTGATGAGACAGTTGAAATGACTGAAGAAGAGATAGAGAATGCTTACAGGAACGTTTCTTTAGAGTCTTCTTCTCATTAGATCCAATGCAATAGAAGACAGTTGGTTCTTTTCGGTTTAGTTTTTAATCTTTGCAGCTCGAATCAATTCCATTAACTCGGTTTTTTTTTATTATGAATTGATTTGCGGTTATACAATGTTGATCCGGTCGAATTAGCCAATTTGGTTCGGATCCACTTGATGAATGCATTGGTAACCGGTTTGATTGACTGCCTCAAACTGGTCTAACACAGCATAATTTTTAAGCTAACCGGAAGAGAGAAATCTAAACCGGAAACGAGTACCGATATTTGGTTAGGAGGAGGAGGATAAACGAAAGAAGACCCTAATTTATAAACTGTACTACCACCCCCCTTTTGGTCTTCCCTTAGTTCTATTATCGCATTGGATTTTGAAGCACCTCAAATCTCTTCTGCTTCGTTCTTCTTCTTTGCGAAGGTCTCTCAGTAGCGCAGGAAAAGATGGGAGCTTCGCTTCCTCCAAAAGAGGCTAACCTCTTCAAGCTCATCGTCGTATGTTCAGATTCTCTATTCTCTCTCTTTGTTAAACCCTAAATTAAGTTAACTCTGTCAAATAAGTAAAGTGTGTTGTTGCCTTTCTTATTTTGCCTAATGCGTAAAAAAAACATGATGTCTCTTAAGTAAGTTGCTAGTTTCAGTTTACATTGACTATCGACTATCGTCTCTTGCAGCAAGACATTTATGACCTTCCCTGGTTCGCTTAGGATCTTTATGGGTAGATTTTGTAAGCTTAGCTATTCTTAAATTTCCATTGAGTAGCACGAAAACAAAAGCCTCAAGAATATATATATATATATATATATATATATATATATATATATATATATATATATATATATATATATATATATATATATTAGCTTTCTACTATTTTTCTACTTTCATATGTTATATGGCACCATTCAGTGTTTATATTATTATTATAGCTCTCACACTTACTCCCCCATTGATTTTTCGTTTTTTTTGTTGAAGCTACTTGGAATGGTTCATATTCTGTTTAATGTATTTTTCCATTGCTTAAATTTAATTCTGGGTGATCTTGTTATAAATAATGCAGAAATCTTATGAGACGAAGCAGTACAAGAAGGGACTCAAGGCTGCTGATGCCATCCTTAAAAAGTTTCCTTCTCATGGCGGTCAGTTTCCTCCTTTCATCACAACTCCAAATCCCTCCTTCAGTTGTTTTTTCTTTCTAAAAAAAAAAAAAATCTGTAGAGTTTACATCAATTGAGAAATTGTATCTGTTCTAATAAGCGCTTGGGTCTCCTGTTCATAGTTTAAGATTCAACAACCATTAGGAAATTCATGTCCTTTTCTTTGTAGCAAATAATCAAATAAATAGAAGGCTATTAGCTGCATTTGTCATGTCTATTAGCTGTGAATTTTTCTTCTTTTTAATGCTTGTTTCTTTTATTCTTTTGTAATTTTCAGAGACTTTATCGATGAAAGGATTGACTCTTAACTGCATGGACCGTAAAACTGAAGCATATGAGCTTGTTCGCCTTGGAGTCAAGGTTCCATTTTCCTCTTTAGATAGATATTTCATGACATCATTCCTTTATGATTCTTCAGGGTAACATAGGATTTATACTTTATTATTATTCCATGCAGAATGACATCAAAAGCCATGTTTGCTGGCATGTGCTTGGTCTCCTGTACCGGTCTGACAGAGAGTATAGAGAGGCCATCAAATGCTACCGAAATGCTCTTAGAATTGACCCTGATAATCTTGAAATACTCAGAGACCTCTCCCTCTTGCAGGTAATTTGAGGGGAATTTAATTAATGTCAATTCCTACTTTTATCATCATCCCTTTGTGGTAATAAGCTCGTTTCTTATTCCTAGGCACAAATGCGAGACTTATCTGGCTTTGTGGAGACCAGGCAGCAGCTTTTGACTTTAAAGCCTAATCATCGAATGAACTGGATTGGCTTTGCAGTCTCCCAGCATTTAAACGCAAAGTATGTTACGGTCCTTGAAACCTCGTTACTGTAAATGAAATGCTTGTTTTTCTTCTTTGGACTTTTTGCTTTGTATTTATATGATTTCCAATTGTAGTCTTTGGCATGTTAAGGAGTTAATAGTATACACCTTACATCATACTTTTAGGAAACAATATACCAATGAACACTGATCATTATAATTATATGCCTTTCGATTAAGTTAAAAAAGAATTTCGTTTGCCAGCAGCTCTCCTTGATCTCTTAATATGTTTTTTTTTTAATATTTAAACCAGTGCTTCTAAAGCTGTCGAAATTTTGGAAGCGTTTGAGGGCACCCTAGAGGATGATTATCCTCCTGAGAACGAGCTATGTGAACACACTGAAATGATTATGTACAAGGTATGAAGCAAAAAATATGTACAAGTGTCCTATCTTTGTTATCTTCTTTTTCCCTGGAAAACCATGCTCGCTGTTAAAGGGTCCATGTAGCTGGTATTCATTTCGCATTAGCGCAGGTTTATATATGTACCTGCAGGAAATCTCAACTGTTTTTTTTTCTTCCAGGTTTCCTTGCTTGAGGAGTCCGGTGCTTTTGAAAAAGCTCTTGAGGAGTTGCACAAAAAAGAGCCGAAAATAGTAAGTTTTGGAAGCTGATTGTTTTGTATATGTGGATCATAGGATACACGCATATAGTTGTTTATATTCATCGTGTGGTTGTTCGTAGGTTGATAAGTTGTCCTACAAAGAACAAGAGGCATCTCTCTTGTCGAAGCTTCGTCGCCCAGCAGAAGCCAGTAAACTCTACAGGGTTCTGCTTTCCATGAACCCTGACAATTACAGGTTTTTTTTCCTTTGCACTCTAATTCATTATGTTTTTTGCTTAAAAGTTGACTATCTTTTCATATGACATTCTCAAAGGTTTGTATATATATTTGGGTACTGTCAATTCATGTCAACAAGTAAATAGTGCATTCCTGTACTTTTCAGATATTATGAAGGCCTCCAAAAATGTCTTGGTTTGTATTCAGAAAGTGGACAATATTCCTCTGACCGGATTGAGAAATTAAATGCCTTGTACCAGTCTCTAAGCGAGCAGTACACTCGTTCATCCGCTGTTAAGGTGAGAATAGGTGGATCAGTGCCTGTAGTGAAATACATTTTCTCTATACCCTTCCACTTTATTGGGAACTACCGGTTACCCATTTTGATCTCTCTGATAATTTCTGGGTGCTGATAAATGAAATTCGACTACTGATATTTAATTATTCTATATTTTGTCATTTTCAGAGGATACCATTGGATTTTCTGCAAGATGAAATGTTTAAGGAGGCTGTAGCAAAGTACATTAAACCTCTGTTGACAAAGGTATCTTTTCTTGCCCTTGAGTCTCTTTGTTACAGTGCTCTAATGGAATATGTTTCTTATATCTTGATACTTGTCTCAGGGTGTTCCTTCATTATTCTCTGATCTCTCTTCTCTGTATGATCACCCTCGCAAGGTTTGTTTCCCTGCTTTTTTTCCTTGAGCATGCTGTCGCAAATTTCATTGCATCTGGCGTCAGTTTATTTTTACGATAAGTGTTTTAAATGTATGTTATTATCCAGCCTGAAATATTGGAGCAAGTAGTTGTTGAGATGGAACATTCAATTAGGACTACTGGAAGTTACCCAGGAAGGTATATGACTGAATGTATTAACTGGATTAACTTCGTCTATGATCTGTGGTTTATTTATATAAATTAACACTGAAATGTTATCAAGATTAGTGGTTAGATCAGTTTTTTATTGTGTTTATTTCTTAAATGATACAGTGATGTGAAAGAGCCCCCGTCAACTCTATTGTGGACATTATTTTTCTTGGCTCAGGTTCACTTTTGCTATCTGTCTTAATTTCTCTCTGTAATTACAGCTTTTCGGTTGAATTTTTGCGTATCTTATCATGAATCGTATTTTTCATACTGCAGCATTATGACAAGCGTGGTCAGTATGATGCTGCCCTTGGTAAAATTGACGAGGCCATTGCTCATACGCCGACAGTGATTGATCTATACTCCGTTAAGGTATGTTTGTTTAACTTGGCCAAAACTTTTAAGATTATGTTCCATCAGGTTTTGGTATGTCACTGTTACTGCTTGCACCTGTATGGAGGCATTTTTAGAAACTTCATTGACAGGATGGTGGTTTTGAACTTCTCTAGTTATACCGACTGTGTTAACATATTTTGTATGATTGCATCTTTTTGTTTGAGGACTCCTGTTTTCTCTTAATCATTGTACTGGTTTCTCTCAACAGAGCCGAATAATGAAGCATGCAGGAGACTTCACTGCCGCTGCCGCACTTGCCGATGAAGCTAGATGCATGGACTTAGCAGATCGCTATATTAACAGTGAATGCGTTAAGCGTATGCTGCAAGCAGATCAGGTTTACTTCTCGGTTTTGTTCATATTATATTGTTTTGGTCGATGTCCTCAGAGGTTAGGCCTCAACACTAGTTAATCGTTCTGTGAACTTTTCTGGTGAAGGTGACCTCCGCTGAGAAAACTGCTGTTTTATTTACAAAAGAGGGGGATCAGCTCAACAATCTTCATGATATGCAGTGCATGTGGTACGACTGTATAGAATTAGTAGTTTTGCTTATGTAAAATTGACATTTTGAAATGTCTTTCTAATGGCTGCCTTTTGATCTCATGTTGTAAAAGGTATGATCTTGCATCTGGAGATAGCTACTTCCGTCAGGGTGATCTTGGACGTGCCCTGAAGAGGTTTTTGTCTGTGGAGAAGCACTATTCTGACATATCTGAAGATCAATTTGATTTCCACTCGTACTGCTTAAGAAAGATGACTTTACGTTCATATGTTGACATGCTTAAGTTCCAAGACCGATTGCACTCATTCCCATATTTCCACAAAGCAGCCATCAGAGCTATCAGGTAAGCTCTTGGTTGCACAAATGTAATCCAACTACAGTATCTAGTAGATAGATGCATAATCGCTTCCTCGGCTCAATATTCAGGTGCTACCTTAAATTGCACGATACTCCCAAATCAACTGCTGAAGAAGATGAAATGTCGAAGTTGGCTCCAGCTCAGAAGAAGAAAATGAAGAAGCAGAAAAAGGCAGAAGCCCGAGCTAAGAAAGTAAGTATTTTCAGTGTCTTGTCCGATTAAATTGTCACTTCGGTGGCTTATGATTGGTCTTCTTCGTTTCAGGAAGCTGAGACTAAGAGTGAAGAATCAACTGCCAGTGGTGTCTCAAAGTCTGGCAAACGAAATGTGAAACCTGTAGACCCAGATCCTCATGGGCAAAAGTTAATTCAGGTTGTTGTTTGCTTCATTTGTAAGATGTATTGTGATCTTCCTCCATAATACTGTATTTGAGTATTATTAACTTTATCAGAAGCTTACTAGAAAACTAAATATGCACAGGTCGAAGAGCCACTGGCAGAGGCTTCAAAGTACTTGAGACTACTCCAGAAGCATTCACCTAACTCTTTGGAGACTCATCTGCTTTCTTTTGAGGTCAACATGAGAAAAGAAAAGTTTCTGCTTGCATTCCAGGTAACTATTTCTCGTCTGAAGGTTATATTCAGTCTCACGGTTCTATAATATCCTTTGTTCAGTTAATTTAAGGGCTTTGGTGTCTCATTTGCCATTCTTCAGGCTGTCAAGCAACTGCTTAAATTGGACGCTGAGAACCCTGATTCACATCGTTCCCTGGTATGGAATCTCTGGTACTTGCGATGTTCTAAAAAAGGGATCATAATGTTTTCCCTTCAAGTGTTATGTGGGTAGTCATGCTTTCATTTTGAACTTGGATGGCAGGTTAAATTCTTTCACAAGACAGGATCGACAAGTGCTCCAACAACTGAAGCGGAGAAACTTCGTTGGAGTGTGCTAGAGGCTGAGCGCCCATCAATCAGGTGACTACTCAAACTATTATTATTATTATCCATTCTTACTGTTGATTTCTTATATCAAGTGTGAGATAAATTGTCCATTCGTTTGCGTTATAGTCAATTGCAGAATAAATCATTACTGGAGGCAAACAAAGAGTTTCTTGGTAGACACGAAGGTGCGTATCAAACTGTTACATGGCACCACCCTCACGAATATATCACAGTTTCTGATTCAAAAGAAAAGTGCTTACGTCTGCATTTCAATTTCGCAGATTCTTTGGTGCACAGAGCGGCATACGCAGAAACGCTGTACCTTTTAGATCCAAGCAAGAAAACTGAGGCTATCAAACTAATTGAAGATTCAACCAACAAAGTGGTTCAACAAACGTAATGTTTCTTCAAACATATTAACCTTATGGTTCCATGATTTCTCTGTTCTGTGTTTTGTTCGAATGTTTAACATCGGTTGTCCGTCCATGTGCAGAAATGGAGATCTCGGACAAGCAAGAGAGTGGAAACTCAAAGAATGTATGACAGTTCATAAGCTCCTAGAGACAGTTTTCCTCGACTCAGAAGCTGCCTCGAGTAAGCATTAAATATCATTCACTGTGATGTATAAAGTAGTGTACCGATATGACGGTCTGTGGCTGCATTTTTATACATTTAATGCGTTTGGTTGGTCGTATGAACCACTCATTAAGGTCCTTAATTGTTTATAGAAGTATTAAGCCGGGTTTTGGGTACACAATTGCAGGATGGAAATCTCGGTGCGCCGAGTATTTTCCATATTCGACTTACTATGAAGGCAAGCGTAGCTCTGTGATGCCTGATTCAGTGTACAACTCGTCTCGCAAGAGCAATGAGAATGGCGACACACAGACTGAATTCAATGATGGACAGCTCGAAGCATTCAAGAGCCTTGCCGTCTCAACCTGAAGCTCTTTTTTGTATTAATAAGAGAGGCAATTTTACACAAAGAAAGAGGATCCGTTGTTGCTGACCTGCGATCATACTTAGGAATCTTTTTGCAGAGGTGTGGTGGGATCAACAGATGTTTGGAGTTGTAACAACGCCAAATGTGTATTAACTGTTTTTCTATATAAGGAGGCTGGGTTTCCCAAGTCTGATGAACAATGGCACAGATACAGAAAGGGTCTTTTGTCTCTTTTCGTTTTGTTTCCCTCTCTTGGCACTTTACGAAGATGTTTCGAGCTTTCTTTTGTTGTTGTACCCTTTTAAAACTCCCTTCACATTATTTATTCACCCCCCACTACATTTTCTATCTTTGTTTAAGCTTCTGAACCATTACCATTTGATACTCCTCTTTGTGTGGTGTTTTCCATCTACTTGACTAGCAAATGCTGAAACACGTAACATCATTATTTTGGAGATCTATTGATGTGAGAAATTACAACTCTTCTTGGAACAAACAAAATGAATAAAACAATCTCCCAACTATACAAGTCTGAAAGACTATATTATACACAAAGACAAACTCGATGTGGGAATAGAGAGTGTGAGAGGTCTCAGCTTTTTAGTCCTATGAGGAGGAAGAAGTGCTGCTTTCGCCGACCTCATTTTTACAGAGAGGGCAAGTGGCATTGATTTTCAGCCATTTGTCTACACAGTCCACATGAAACACATGTAAGCATGGCAGCTCTCTAACTGCTTCGTCATCTCCATATTTAGCCAAGCATATGCAACAGCTCTGCCAAAAGAAAACAATAACATCCAAAGAATAGTTAGGCACATTGTACTCCCCCCATACACAATTTATACTACCCTAGGAGTGTTTAAAGTTACTTACGGCATCTTCGCCTGATATAAGACGTTTCTTCTCAGACCCTTGTAAAAGAAAGCCACCTTCACCTTCCTCTGAAGATTCCAAATCATTTCTGCTTTTTGTTTTGAACTTGTAAACAGGCAACGCGTTGATGGCCTCAGCAGTTGCTCCTCTTGTTTGTGAGAAGTTTTCTCGAAAACCGAGAACAGAGATCAAGCAAGGCAAACAGCAACAGATGGTTGCGCAGAGTATGAAAGGCATTGCGTATCCAATGCAACTGAAAGTAAGGAACGCTATACATAACCTGCAACCAAACAGAAAAAGAACATGAGTGTTTCAGAGTTCCAATAAAGAGTGGATTGAAGTCCGCTGACCTGTAGAGTTTAGGAGAATCAGAAGGAGAGGAGTGACCACCAAAGATCCATACATTCCCCACAACGAACCACACCGCAAAGAAACAGTCAATCGCCATCTTGAAATGGTCCACTAGCCCATTCAATCTGCACCAAAAGTCACTAAGATCAGTTTAGAGTTCTCCTAACTAACTAACCAAACAAAAATAGGTGCTTGTACCTTGTTCTTACGCTGTCCCCAACTTGATTGTTCCTATTGGTGGTGTTTTCTTCGTCTGGTGGCACTTCTTGATCCGCAGAGACGGGTGTATACGGTGTGGACTCCGAAGGGTTATTATTGCCTTGAGTAGAAGAAGCCCCACCACGTTGTGAAGAATCTTGGGCAGCTGTAGGTGCTCGGTTATAAGTGCGGAAACGCCAATAGAGAATAGGGAGAGTGGCAACACAGCCAGAGGTATAACCAACAACCCAAGTAAACAAAGGAGCTTCGGGATGTTCATCTTTAGCGAGAACCATAACAACAATGGCTGCAACGATCTGAGCCACAGTGACAACTAACTCAACTGAAATCCAAAGGCCAGAATTCAACGGACTCCTCCTCCTACTAGTACTAGTAGTACTAGTACTAGTGCGGCCACCATCATCAGCTGCTGATCTTTGATGAGAAGGAGATGATGAAATCCTCTCTTGAACATGAAGTTGAAGATGTGGAGTTAGGTCATCAAGAGAAGATCTTGAAGAAGAGGAGTCATCATCGTCATTGCTAGTGATGTCAACGATGTGGTCGTGGTTATTGTGGGGTTCCATTAACAAAGGATCTTGATCAGTTTGGGATGTGATTCGACCAATGGAAGAAACGTCCATCTAAATCAAAAAGTAGAGAGGTGAAAGGCACAAGTCAGCTACTAGTACTAGTAGTAGAGGTTCCCAAATGTTGTTGACATGTCACCAAAGTCAATATGACACATTCCAATCTCTTCCCACAAGAACAAGAAAAGCAATGCCTTTTAGCAAAAAAGGCTAAAAGAGTCACACACACACACCTGTTACAGAGAGAACAAGTAAACAAACCACCCATTAGCAAAGCTAGAAGCTTTATGATTCTACACATATTAAAATCCCAATTGCAAGGAAAGACCCACCCAATATTCAAAGTTTGACTCTTTCGAATTCATCAAGTTCCGATCTTTAATGAAGAACCCCCAAAACAAGGATTCAAACAGATAATTTCAGATGTTCCCTACTATACGAATTTCCGAACACAAACTAAGAATGAGGAGGAGTAGGAGTAGGGGGTTTACCAGAATTGAATAAAAAGCTTGGCAGAGAATCACGAAGATTTCAATAAAGAGAAAGCAGCCGTTCTTGTCTTACTTTACTTTCTACTCTTCTTCGTTGGTGTGAAAGACAAAAAGATGAGAGCTTTCGCAGTAATTCGGGGAGAAGGAAGAGAGTGATGATGATGAGACTTCGTCATGACAAAAGTAATAATAACCGTTGGATCTTGAGGGTTCCTTCTATGTAAAATATCTAATCCGACGGTCACCTTTAACTCCCTTCTTTCTGGCTTTTCCATCCCTATTAGAATGTGTGTGCCTTCTTCTTGCAGCGTTAATTACCCACCCCTATTTAGCAAATTCATTTTCGGTTAAAAAAATTGAATAATTCTGTGAAAAATAATGTTATTCATCTTCTGGATAATAGCTACAACGTTGCTTGTTTTTGCTAATATAGTATGTCAAAAGAGACAAGGAAGTATGGGGTTCATGTAGTGTTAATACTCTTTTTACATACAAAAGAGAGAGAGAGAGAAGGAAAACATGTCATATTAGGTAGCGAGTATGGGGTTCCTTTCTTCATCGATATCTATGGCAAGCACACGGTCTGGATCCGAGCCGCTTGGTCCTTCAGCGTAAAGGGTCGGGAGATAGGCCTTATATGCCGGCAAATATCGAGACACAAAGTCATTCACCTACAACAGATGATGATGTTTCAAACATTATTATATAACAAACACAAGAGTACTAGTAGTTAGTAACTGTCTAACACAGTCAAAAAGCTTATCAAAAATACCTCATCATCTGACATCCCTGCTTTGCCAGCCTGCCTCATTGCTATTTCCGCCTGAAGACGCCACCGGTATACATAGCTTGGGTCCTTGATTTTGATGACCACCCAAGCATCTATGTACTTGTCCCATGCCTCGTAATACGCTTCAAGGTTCTTATTCACTGTCTCCAGCTATATATAGAATACAGAGAACACAGTTGTTTTTTTCTTCAATTACAGGATGTATTAATATCAGCGTTGTATTAGTACATTCTTGAGAGATATAACCTGAGGATCCACTGCTATAACGGCTTCAGCAGGAAGGGGTTTGAAACCAAGCATCCATCCCTCAAAGAGAATCACCTGAAAACCGAAAAAACAAATGTAGTTAGCTTTGACTCAGAAACACACTTTGATGAAGAAGAAGATTGAGAAATATATAAAAAGAATACCTTTAGAGGTCCTTCAACTTCAGGCCATGTTGTTACATCGCCTCTGTCACCCCGTCCGCTGTAGGCAGACTGCACCCACCCCAAAAAGTTTAGGAATATGAATATCTCAAGTTAAGGCAGAGAATTAAGGTCAAAAATCAAGCTGTGACACTCACCTTATCGTACCTAGGAACTTTCATCTTCATGCCTGTGTCAATGACCACCAAACAAAACACACAAGGTAAAATAAAAGATTAATAACAGGCAAAAGCGTAAAACTCGTATTTGATTGGAAACTAACCGTCCTTGGTAAGTTGAGTCAGGGCTTCTATTGTTTGGACAGAGAATGGAAGATCATGGCTTCCTGCATTCCCACGGTACTGTAAAAACAATATTGTATATGAAACAAAATCAAGATATTTTCAGACTAAAGAAGAAAAAGACAAACGTTTGAGAATTTTGAAAATGTGTTTACCTCTAGGAGTGCATTTTCTGGATTCTCTTCTCTCAATTTAGCCTGATGACAAGACACTAAATAAACAAAATGGAGAAGAGAAGGTCCAGGCAAAGAGAGAGAGAGAGAGTACAAGTAAAAATAATACCTGGCCTTGTGCAGTTAAGTAAAAATCGTCAATGGATATAGTAGCCGACTTCCTGAGATATATTATTGCTTTGTGTTAGTAGTACTTGAAAGAATCAGATCACTAGGAGGAATTTGGATGATGAAGTAAAACTGCTCTGCAGTAATTAATTGGGTACATTTTGGTAGTTTTGAAAAGATAATCAAGTGCAAACACAAGTGTAGTCTTGCCACATCCTTGAGGCGCGCTAAACCCAATCTGCATCACATCTAATCAGATCATCTCCATATCATTTAATTTAAGACAATATTTACCAAAAGAAAGACAATTATTAGAACCGTACCACAAGCGGAGGCACATCATCTCCATCATTAAACTTGGAAGTATGCAGAGAAATCTGATCTTGGCACCAAACAAAGACGGGTATGTAGTAATGGTAGAGCCTAGCTTTCTGGGGGATGGTGAGCATAAGCTCATTAAGCTGAAAGAGTCTGCAGAGCTGGGAGCCATAGAGTAACCATTTGTCAATGGACTGTCCAACATTTTCAGGAGTGATGCCGATCTTGTCTACGAGGGGACCAGAGCAAATGAACTCGAAAAGGTCAGAGACTGAAGAGACATCCACTGTTTTTGTTGTTGGCAACGCCGAGCATTTCTTCAAGGACGTTGTACCATTATTACTTGTAGGGGAATCAAGAACCATTGAATTGTCCTGAATCCACGAGCAACCTACACATAAAAAAATTAATAATAAATAAGGTCATCTTCCAAAAAAAGAATTGTGGCTTAGCAATCAAAAGTTCTTTATATATTCAAAACTAATGTGTGACAGTAGCACAAATGAGACCCTTCAAACTAAGAAAATATGGATTGAAAAAAATGACAACCAAAACTACTTGGTGAAGCAAAGCATTCATATGATACTACACTTTGCCTTATAAACCAAACAATTCACAAAAAAAAAACACAAAAAGATCAAAACTTTGAACCACAAAAAAAAAAAAAAAGAAGTTACAGAATTAAACCTTAAAATTATTAGAAGAGATGAAAATGAGAGAATAAAGGGAGGAGGAGGACAGGAGGAGGCGTTGTTTTTACCAGAGAGAGAGAGAAGCGGAGAAAGCTTGGTCCTGGAGGCGGAAGAAGCGGTAACGACATGGTCATCGTTAAATATGGAGCACGACGAAGAAGAAGAAAGAAAACGTCTTTTTTTGAAATTAAAAGTATTGTAAACAGAGTGACAAGGAAAGCCTTTGATATTATTATTATTATTATTCTTAGGAGTGGTAGATTGCTGAAGAGTCGCCTGCCATTGCCATGGAGACCATATCAAACTTGCCCCCCTCATTCTCTCTCTCTCTCAGTAGCAAGCAGCAGCGAATGAAGGGGAGAAGCGATGATATTTTTTCTATTATTATTAATTTTCTAAAAACAAAACAATATTTGTCACACTAGTTAGAATATGTGAGTCATATTCTTCAGTGATAAATGTGTAATTAATGTTCTGTTCTGTCACTCTCTGTCATTATTATTGTCAAATTCTGTTTTTAAAAATAATTACAAAAAATGTCAATTCTATTTTTCAATTCAATGACGTTACTTCTTTTTTCCGGTCTATTTATTAATTGGTTTATAAGAACAGTAAAAATATTCTGCGAGAAAAAACAAAAAGAGAACCAAACATGTACATCCAATCCGACTTACAATTTTTTTTTCAAGAACAAAAATCAGGTTTGGAAGAACCAAACAAGTCTACACTAAACCGGATTATACCGGGTATTCAAGGAATGATGAGACCGTGGAAACATTGCTGCTACTGTTTTATTTTTGACAGAGAGGGAGAGCGTGACAAAAAAAACTGTTACAGTCTTGTCGTGTTATATATCGGTCTGTCAGAGATGAACCGCTCGCTCGGTTCATTACAGAAATAGCCTATCGGGTAGCTTAGGAGAAGTGAACACAGCTACGGATTTGAACTGTGTAAAATGGAAAGTAGCAAACAAACACAAAAATAAAATACAATTACATTTATTAGAGGGATGAAAGCCGAAACAGAAACAAACTGAGATTTTTACCTTGTCTTGTCTATACTTGGTTCGTATAGAGTTAAGTGGACATCCTTTGGTGTTAAGCTGAAGTTCTTGCAATGCCTGAACACATGCTTTCAGATCAGAGGCTTTGTACGTTGTGTAATGCTCCATTGTTGCATTCTGGAGACATAAAATGAAATTAAAAACTCTTGTGAGTTTCAAGATTCGTGGAACACAACATAAGCAGACATGATGTGTCTTAATTAACGAAGTAGAGAACAAGAACAGACCCAAGGGTGGCTTGATTGGTTCATTGTCCACTTGGCTAGAAACACAGCAGAAGCAGCTATAACCGAAGGAAGGTACTTCAGGAACTGATACTCTATTAACGTCAGTTCCGTCAGATAATTCGCCAGAAACTCCGTTTCCACACTTGGCATCTTCATTTCAATACATTCCACAAAATAAAATAGTTTCAATCTTTTTGCGAACATGGTTGATTAGCTATAGAGCTTGACAGATAGATGGATACATTTTCAGAAAACAACTAAATAAATTACCAAGTGAGACGCTTGAGCTGCTCGGAGAAACCTCCTGAGAAATGTTTTTGAAGTGGGAGTGTATATCTGAAAGCTGAAATGCTTCAGTACTTGGCTCTCCATTTCCAGGACCTCTTCTCTTGTGTAAGTGTTATCCGTGATAAAGCAGAACTCTTCAATGCGTGGTGCATAGATTTCCTCATACTTCCTTTTAACAAGTTTCAAGACAATAACTCCTTTTTAGATGCTCTGCCTTTCAGAACAAGCATTACTGTTTGATATTCTGAGATGATATTAGGAGGAAGGAACTTACGAAGCAATGAGCATACAAGTGACGCCGAGCAGTTGAAGTCTTTGTCTTTCCATGTAGTTGCCATGCATAAACCAATCTATTAGATACACTGTGAGGTAGAGTGTGTCAGATGCTAGTGTGTATTCCTCTGAGACCTCTACAAGCCAATCAACTAGAATCCCTCTCATTGTCTGAGTCACATCTCTTTGTGTTCTCTCCATAAAATCAGGTAATGGTCTGCGTTTAAGCTGCTAAGTTGACAAGTCGTTAGATAACCAGATGCATCGTCATCATAAGATATCAAATTCCTAGGGGGGGGGGGGATGATTACCTCAGCAACACGCAGGTTGTAGTAGATATCAGGTGCATATAGGCTGCAGAGTAGATGATCCTTATCACCTGAATCAATGTCAATGAATTTGGGGATACTTGCCACTGTGGAACTTCCCCCTACACAACTTCTTTCAACTGTAAAACCATTTGCAAGAAGAAAAAATGCATCAGAAATATTAACAATCACTCACATAGCAACAGTAGGTAAGAAGACTTGTAAAAAGTTTTACCTGTAGAAATTGATCTCCCAGGAGGGGGTCTTGGAGGCAACCTGGAAAAGCTACAAGATGCTTCGTTTGTGCCTGTACAGCCAGACAAGCTTACTCCTCCTGAATCTGACACAACTTGTACCTTTGCATCATCATCTGTAACTTGTGAAGTAGCAGAAGATGATGCTACCTTGGAAGAACCTGCCTTTCCCTTCTTTGTCTGTTTAAAATGGTAAAGAAACCATTTTAGTCAGCAACAAACAATATTTCTTGTCCTCCATTTAAAAAAAAAAAAGCAGCAGCATTATGTATACAACAACCTGAATTTTAGCTGAATTGAAGCAGCTTCTAGTAGTATAAGAATTGTGGCAGGTAACATTTGAGATATCTTTGAGAACAGCTCGCTTCTGCTTAGGTGGATTATTGGAATTCTTATTATCATCAACATCCAAGGCTCTTCTTTTACAGTTTGCTCTCAGAACCCTGCCCTGGTTGATCAGTGTAACGGCAGCCACATCTGAAGATGTAATGAGTTTAGAAGAAGCACGCAGAGCAGAGGCAAGGGCACGAGTTACAGGGCGAGCAAGGAGAGGAATGGTGGTGTTTCCAGAAACAGCTTTCTCCATCACCATGATTGAAACCCCCCCTCCCTACTTGAGACAATCCAATATCCCCCTTCTTGATCTTTTGGGTCGTCTTAGTGGCAGCACATGGTCAACTGGAGAGATCTGTGAAATCCAAGTAGGAAGATCAACGAAGATGTCAAGAGAAAGGATGCAACAGGACAGAGAGAGATATATATCCCAGCTAAAAGCAGACACAAGAAGCTAGCATGAAAAAAAAGAAGCAGTGCATATAGTAAGATGTTGGGGAGATAACCCAAATCTTTGAGGGGACAACCCAAATCAACGTATCACATAACTGTTACAGAGACACACTCTTTCCAGGCAGATTGGTTCCAAAGTTCCAAGCTTTTTTTTTTTCAAATTCAGTAGTGAGATGAGAAGTTAATACTAGTAATTTTGTTTTCGTCACTGAATGGATAATGCAAAACAGTATCACAGGAAAACCCTCTCAACCCTTGCCTTGACAAAGTCGCATCAAAATTTAGAGCAAACAATAGCGCAAAATTTGGAGAAAAATTAAAATTTCGAAGAAAAAAATTATAAATCTATCTAATGTTTTTATTTTTACAAAATCGGAGTAAGAAGTTTCATCTCGGAAGCATTAAGCATAACACCTTTTAATTTCTCTCAGACAAGAAGACCCCATGAGATACATTTGAAGCTGCAACAGATCTATCAATCCGCAAGGAAGAACACGAATCAAACTTACGTTTTCTTTTATCCGACAAAACAAAACAGACCCATGAAACTAATCTAAATGAAAAATCTTCGGAACATTAGAGAATCTTTCAAGAAAACTCTCGCAATCGTCTCTACAAACCCATCTCAACAACAACAACAACAAAAAAAAACGAGAACATGGAGACAGGCTGAGATTAGTACTTACTCTGCTTCATAGAATTTTCCTTCAAGAAAAAAGAAAAAAAAAAAGAAAAGGAAACTCCTTTTCTTTTTCTTTGTGGGAGCTCTTGGAAGAAAGAAAGAAAGAAAGAAGGGAGCTTTGGGGGAGAGATGGAGAGAGTAAATGTTAATAGGTCTATTCGCTTTTTTATGCAAAGCAAGTGAGCGGGATATGGGAGAGAGCCTGGTTGGTTTAAAGTTACTAAATTTAATCATTCAACTTTTAAAAATTATAAATTTTTCTTATTATTATCCTTATAAGGAAATGCTTATTTATGCAACTCATTGACTGTTTGACCAAGGGAAAAATGTAACAACTTAACGTATTGTGGAAACTCTTGATTTGAAGTGTTTCATTTCTTTTTTCAATTTGAAGTAGAAAAAAAGAGTATGTGATTGATCAATGATTTTGTTTGTTTGTAAACTAATCATTAAGTTTCTTACGTCTTAATGACATTTGTTATTTTAGGTATTTTAGTCATTTTTCATTTCTCCATCTAACTTCTTGTTAGTTAATTAGGACTTATTATGATGCTGATGTTTTTTTTCATGTTTCTTATTTGTCTCAATTTTTGTTAGTAAGGTCTAAACTGAACAAACAAAACTTAAAAAACCATAGAGAGGGTAACAGTTTTGTTTTCCGATGAATTTACTCATTTTTAACACCGTTCAGATTTGCTTTAACTCGTTTTTAAAATGCGATGTTACTCTAGACAGCGTGGCTATTCATCCAAAGGTAAATTGTCAGTGACTATAATACATGGTTATATTTTAAAGTTGAATTAAAGCGATTAAGTTACAAACTCTGCTCAAACTTTTAAGTCTTGAATAAAGATTCCACCAGTTGTTTTTTAAATGGTTTAGTTTAAACTTTTGAAGTATTTAAAAAAAAAAACTAACCAGTAAAATAAAAACAAAGACCAAATGCATGTTTATCCCTGAAGCCTGAATCAGTCAATTCTTGTTTATCTTTTTACGTTTCGGTTGGTCTTTAGTTTGCTTTAAAGCTTATTTGGATACCACATGCTAAGGATGATCATCCATAAATTCTAAGTTATCCTCTTAGTTTTAAAATGATTGTGCAGAACTTCTAAACAAACAAAAAAAACTGCTCTATTCCTATTGGATTTGCTCGGTTTTAAGAACATACTTGGAGTTTGTCGTCTCTATTAGTGATTAGCATTGTGGTAAGAACTTTTAACTTCATGTAAAACGAAACTTATATATATATATATTTTTTTTTATAGAACGGTTACTTAGACCAAGTCTTGGTTATTTAGAGGGGAGATTTATCCACGTTTTGTTCTACAAAAATATTTGAAATAACAGGAATCACTAATAGATCTTCTTCTCCCCCACAAGATTAAACTAAAAACAAAATAACTATAACAGCATAGTATTTTGATGCTCAGATCTGCATGAGCCACTCAGAAAAAGAAAAGATACTGAAAGAGTGAATAATAAAGTGGTGGAATCTGCATTTTCAGGGTGTAGTCTCGCCAACAACCGAATCAAAATAAAAAAAAATGTTCTGGGTTTTACAGTCTGTTGTACGTCTGGGAAGAAACGCCATTCCGACTGCATGGAGAGTCCTAAAGGAAGGATGGAAACGCGTTAAAGGTAGACTGAATCTCTCTTTTTATCATTACTTGTTCTTTGAATTATTTTTATTTTTTTGAGAAAAAAAATATGTTGGTTGATTATTTTATTTTTGTTGTAAGGTGTGAAGAGTGAAACGAAAGAACACATGGCAGGGAGGGCTGCTGAGAGGCTTACGGAGAAAGCGTAGGAAGCGTACAAGGACAAGAGGAAGAAAGAGGAGCGAGATAAAGAGGAAAGAGATGAAAGGACTAAGCTCATCGATGAAGAGGAAGCCAAGAAGAAGAAGGCGGCGGAGGAAGCAGCGGCGGCGACGATGATGGAAGCAGAATTTTCACAATACTTTATTTTTTATAGATTTTTACAATATACAAAATTCTCTACAACTCTTTCCAAATTTAACAAATTTCTGAACTTTTAAAATCAACAAACTCAATAGAAATCTAAATCCCTCAACTTTTAAAATCAACAAACTCAATAAAAATCTAAGTCTCACGTGACTTGTTACTTGTTACAATCAAGGTAAATGACAATCAAGGTAAATGACAAGTTATGAAATTAAACTACTTGCAAATTCAGTCCAAAGTATCAAACCTTAAATTTATTTTATCTATTTGCCTTGTTAGATTAGCTAGTACTGTAGTACTTAGTACTTATTTAAAACATGTGGGATCAAATAACTTTAGTTTGCACAAAATTTGATTCTACATTATCCCACATCGATTGTAGCAGAGAAATAATGCGATTTGTTTGATCCACTTTTCTTATTATAAGAAGCTCTCAAAATTTCATTTATTTTCTCCCTCATCGGTTACTTCAAGTATTTTGCTTGCGTTTATATATATTTTTTCGCAACCACCGTCTCAATCGCCGTTAATTCCATCACCAACAAGAAAAATCAGATATATTTTCTCTCGTACCAAAAATCTTATATTATAGAACAGAGAGAATATTGAACACATGATGATGTACGTTGTTCTCTCTCACTTATATATATTTTCTTGTACTTTCTGCGTCTCCTCAAAATTATCATAATACTAATACTCTCTCTGTTTTCAAATAAGTGTCATTCTATCTTTGTGCACACAGATTAAGGAAACAATTAATTTTACATATTTTCCATATAAAAACACAATTACCTATACATCTAATCATATTTTAACCAATAGGAAAATAAATGGCACCATAAAATTAATAAATTTTGCATTGAAAATTGAAAACGACACTTATTTTGCAACAAAAGAAATTCTCTGCAATGACACTTATTTGATAACGGAGGGAATATTATTAATTTATGGTATGTAAAGTGATTTAAATCCTGGAATTAATTTTCTGTTATTCATTTTCACTAAAGTTGCTACTAATGGGCCGAACAATTGAGGCTAAAATCCTTTTGCAGCCCAACACTAGAATTAATCGTTGGCGTCATGAGTACTTCGTCAAGTTTTCACTGCTTAGCTTCTACCGTTCGATTTGAATCGAGTACTTGCTCTTGCCTTTTGTTCAGTTTCTGTTTCAGTCTGACTGATATATATAAAGATTTCTCCTTTAAAGACTTAGAGCTTGATTGGTAGAGTAGTTAGATGGGCTGACAGCTCTATATATCCAATCACAAATAATTACTAGAGCAGATAAGAGAGCATTGGCGGATCCCATATGCTCCAAATCATAATGCTCTCTTTCGAAGCTTTTACAAGAGCATTTAAACTTATTAATTTAAAATTACAAATATAACCTTATATGATTAACTAAAATGTAAATATAACATTCTAATATATTCTAAACCTAATCCTAGCTACGTATAAATATGGGTTTGTTACGAAAGTTGTGCCTTGCACCAAAAAAGCCGTCAACAGTTTCCCAGCAATTGAAAGCAAGGTACGTGTAGGTCAGTAGGTGTAGGAACTTCTTTTATAGTGTAGAAAAGTTTCTGATTATTGTTATGCACGTTTGTTACTTGCGTAATGTAGGACTGTGAAAACGTTTTATTAAAAGCTACTCTGCACATGTGTCATGCTTTGTATAATGGTGCTTATGATGGTTCCATTACAAATTTTCATCGTTTATTTTAAACAGATACTTATATTGTTTTTGTGTAACTTATCAAAATAACAGAAAATGTTGAACCCGCAAGATCCTACGCTACCTTCAAGCAAGGTATGAATACACTTGCACAATAATTCCATTTATTGTGTTTGAGTGTTGTATTTTTTTTTTTTTTTGTAACACAGTTTGAGTGTTGTATTGTTTGTGTTTTTATACTTGCTTTGTTTCTCTGGATTTTTAGCAAAAAAAATTTTGGACACATGAAATGCATTGCAGAAAGTCACACGCTATGAACCCACAGGAGATGCATACATGACAGATGTTCGAAATTCCATTGCAGAAAGTATTTGGGCTTCTCGATATTAGTTTCTTATTTAACCTAACTTTGTTTTCGTATGACTTTATAATGGTTGAGAAATTGTTTACGTAATTCATTTGTTTTCTTTGATTCCATCATTAGTTCTTATGTTATTATTTTGTCTATTTTGGTAATTTGATATTTTAAATGCTACTGCTTTACCAATCATATAATACATTATAATACATATAGCATACTGCTTCTGCTGCATACAGCTTCTGCTGTTGACTGCTAATGCTTCTGCTAATGCACTGCCAATCAAGGCCTTAAATGGATAAAAAACCAAATCAATCTCTCTTTATTCACAAGCTGACACGTGCTCGTAGAATCTCTTTCCAATTGTTTCTCTAATTACCAACTAAAGGATCTCTAAACCTCAATTTCTCTCCTTTTTGATTTAATTAAATGATCCATAAGTCAGAGAAACCATTAAGAGAAGCTGGGATAATGCTGCTCTAAGCATACAAAAATGGTATAAAAGCAAAAGCTGTTTTATACATAACTGCCTACTGCAACGGTTCACAGTGAAGCAACATGTTCATATTTTGTAATAAAATGGTTAGATAGATCTACACCATTCAAACTAACACACACATAGAAAAAATAAGAAAATAAAATATAAAACAGGATTTCAAACTCAGACAGATCTATACTCTTACAGACATTAAAAACATGGTTTGGTTGTCCATTTTCAAATTTTCCAATATATATATTTGAAGAAAGAGGTTCAAATCGTGCACAATACATGACTGTGAAAAGACAATGAAACATAACCAGTTCAATTAGTGATTAAATTCAAATATCTCGCCCCTAAAATTAGTCATATCATCACACCTAAAGCAAATGCTTGCTCAACTTCACTTATGTACTTTACTCATTTTGTAACAACAAACTAAAGTTGGGCGGATCAAAATATATGTATATGTACAGTTACAAAAACATCAAAGATATGTTAACAAAAAAAAACAATAAATTTCGATGCAAACTTTTCGTTGGTTAAATGGATTATTCAGGCAAAGTCCGAGTGATAATGTGATATGATCCATAGTTTACTTGTGTTGTTAATAACCATACAAAACTGGGGGTCGAAAGAGAGCTAAATATGAAGATAAGGGTTGAATTGTCAGATATAGAGAAACACAAAGGGCCTTTATGATAATTTAAGGAAAGTGAAACTTCCTTCGATCAATCATATTACGCGATGTCTCGGGGAAAACATCTGGTTGACCACGCAAACATGTAGAAAAGAGGGATCAGATATGCAAGAGAAGAAGAAATTAAAAGTTATCCATCCTGATAATTGAATTTTGGTAATTTTTTTTGTACATCTTTTTTAATATTGGATTAAGGTATGAGAAGAATCTATTAGAGAGTCTTGCTTTGCTTAATTGGATAGGAGATCAGATCATAATAAAGGCGTTACTCTTTTTGAAAGAGTGAGTAGTATAAAAAAAATTAAAAGAAGTTGATAACTTTTTATAAAAAAAGGTAAAAAATAAAACAGAGGGTGGGGGTTGGTGAAGAAGACGACCACGAGGAACGCGAAGCAAAGAAGGCGTGTGTTTGTTTTAACGCTCTAATTCCTCTTTTTAAGGGTTCGTCAAAAGATTCCTTTTCTCTGCATTAGCTGTGCTGCTTCTTCACAATTCTTCTTTGCATATATATATATATATATTATTGATCGAACAGACTCTAATTGCAAAATATATCTCTCCCTTTTCCTCCTCAATCTCCTTCCTTTAGAGATCAGTTAGAAGAGAATGGGATCGTTCGGGATGATGCTTTCGAGGAGGACATTGGGCACTGATGTCCCCGTCATGACTCAGGTCAAACCTCGTACTACTTCTTCTTCTTCCAATTTAATTCCTCTTTTTTCTAAAAAAAAAAAAAATTGGTTTTGGGTTTGTGTGAGAAAGCTGTTGTTGTGTTGTGTATTGATGATTGATTGTTTTGCGTGCAGATTCGGAAATTAATGGCGGAGTTGACCAACCCCATGTCTCTTGCTCAGGTTTGTTTCCCTCTAGAAATACAATAGGTTTTGTATTAAAGACTTTGGGTTTCGTGAGTTTTTCTTCAGTGCTCTTTTATTTTGTATGATCACCTGTGTTATTATTATTAGTCTTCTGATTCTTTTTATGTAAACCAAAGAACAAAATAAAATAAAGAAGAATACATGTGATTGCAGGGAGTGGTGCATTGGCAGCCACCTCAAAAGGCCTTGGATAAGGTCAAGGACATTGTCTGGGATCCTCTTGTCAGTTCCTATGGCCCCGACGAAGGTATTCCCGAGCTTCGTCTCGCTCTTCAGAAAAAGCTGCTTGACGAAAACAAGCTCACCAAATCTGCTGTCATGGTTACCGCTGGTGCCAATCAGGTGAAGTAAAAAGCTGCCAAAATGCTTTATCTTCTTTTTTTTTTGTGTCTCTCATACTCTGTTTTTTTTTTTTCGTGCAGGCGTTTGTGAATCTTGTTCTTGCACTATGCGATCCTGGTGATTCGGTTGTCATGTTCCAGCCATACTACTTCAATGCCTACATGGCCTTCCAGATGACCGGAGTCACCAACATCATCGTTGGTCCTCCCCATCCAGATACTCTCTATCCCGACGCTGGTACCTCCTTCTTCACTCTCTGAAATCACATATTCTCATTGTATTTTGACTTGTGATTGCCTCTTTTATTTTTTGCCAGACTGGTTAGAGAGGACACTCTCTGAGTCTAAACCAACCCCAAAGGTTGTAACTGTTGTGAATCCTGGTAACCCAAGTGGCACCTATGTCCCTGAACCGCTGCTCAAGAGGATCTCAGAGATATGCAAAGAAGCTGGGAGTTGGCTTATTGTAGATAACACATACGAGTTAGTTCACTTCTCCTCAACTCATTTACTGATTTGAATGTTTTTTGATGTAATACTATTAAGGGTATTATGTCAAATATGGGCAGGTATTTCATGTATGACGGTTTAAAACATTGTTGCATTGAGGGAGACCACATTGTTAACGTCTTCTCCTTCTCCAAAACCTATGGCATGATGGGTTGGAGGCTTGGATATGTGAGTAGTCCTTTTTTCTGTTTCCAAAATTCTTCATGTATGAAACTTCTTTGATCTCTTTGTTTTGATGTGAGTCTGGCAGATAGCTTACTCAGAGAGACTAGATGGGTTCGCGGCAGAGCTCTTGAAAATTCAAGACAACATCCCAATCTGCGCCTCCATAATATCTCAGCGCCTGGCTTTATACGCGTTAGAGGAAGGTGCGGGGTGGGTAACGGAGCGTGTAAAGGGACTGGTGAAGAACAGAGAGATTGTTAAAGAGGCCCTTGAGCCGCTGGGAAAGGAGAACGTCAAAGGAGGAGAAGGAGCGATTTACCTGTGGGCAAAACTACCTGAGGAACACAGAGATGATTTCAAGGTGGTGAGGTGGCTGGGTCACCGTCACGGAGTGGTGGTGATACCGGGGAGTGCGAGCGGTGGGCCGGGGCATGTGAGGGTGTCGTTTGGAGGGTTGAAGGAGGAAGAGATGAGAGGAGCTGCAGAGAGGCTGAGGAAAGGATTAGAGGAGCTGGTTCAGCATGGAATGGTGGAGTGAGTAAAGATGATTACTTTGCGTGTTATTGAAGTTATTTATAGCCTTTTAATACTACCAATAAAGTGTGTTGTAGCAGATTCAAAGTAGTTTTGTGTATTGGGAAACTAACTAAACGGTGTTCCATTTGGTGTATGTATGTGTGTACACTCTCTTTACTTACTCAAAATGATTTTTATCCATTCAAATAAACGGGAGACTAGCCCTTTTTGATTTGTATAAACAAATCCACAAGTGAAAATGTTGGATTAGCTTTATTCGATGTGAAATATAATCCAAAAGGAAAATTCAAGCTTGAGAGGAAAAATAATACTGAAATTTTTGATTTCTGAAGGAACCAAGAGAACAAAGTTTTCAGCAAATCGATGATTTTAAGCTTTCATTGGACTAAAAGGTGGGCCGTAAATGGGCCGGATCTAGATTTAAAATAAAGTGAACTTACATGGCGTCCATCTTCTTCTCTCTTCAACCATCGGCTCCTCCAACCTAACCTCTCGCCGACGAGTGCTTGGTAAATCTGGAGAGAGAGAGAGAGAGAGAAAGAAGCAGATCGAAGCTCTTTCTTGGGAGCCCCTAGATTAGCGTGTGTTGAAATCAAAGGGAAATGGGAAGTAACAACTCGTTGGCGGGACTACAAGATCACTTGAAATTAGCGAGAGAATACGCAATAGAAGGATCCTACGACACTTCTGTCATCTTCTTCGATGGCGCCCTTGCTCAGATCAACAAGTAATCAATCACCTCCTCCTCTCTTTAATCTTGATTCCATCAACCCCATTGGCAATGTCTTGGGGAGCCCTAGCTAGCTAATTTGATTTTGTTCTGTGTTAAGTAGTAATTGGATTAGTTTTTTAACCTAAAACTTCGCAATGTGATTTTTTTAATAGGCATTTAAACAGCATTGATGATCCAATGACACGGACGAAATGGATGAACGTTAAAAAGGCAATAATGGAAGAGGCCGAAGTTGTGAAGCAGTTGGATGCAGAGAGGAGAGCCTTTAAGGAAGCTCCCACTGGTCGTAGCCGTGCTGCTTCTCCTCCTATCAATAGCACCAAATCATCCTTTGTCTTTCAGCCCTTGGATGAGTATCCAACTTCTTCCTCCTCCTCCTCCTCCTTCGGTGCTCCCATTGATGATCCTGATGTCTGGAGGCCTCCCACCCGTGATGTTTCCACTCGAAGACCTGCCAGGCCTGGTGGTATGAGAAAGTCTCCTCAAGATGGTTCTTGGGGGTCTCGTGGTGGTGGTACACGGACTGCTCCATCTTCTCGAGGTGGAAGAGGCGGGGCTAAGTCCGCTGCTGCAAGTGCCCGCTCTTCTGCTACTGCCGGAAAGAAAGGAGGTCCTTCCTCCAAATCTACCAAGCCTGACTCCACGGTAAGCTTTATTATTTTATCTATGGTTTGCTGCTTATAGTTGAGGTTAGTAGGACTGATGATGTAATCATGTATTAATAATGTCTAGTGGTGCTAGATTCCATATTTGGAGACTTGATAGATTGTTATTCTATTTTCTTATGTATACGATGATGATGCTAAGTGAGTAGGTTCCACTCAATTGCTAATAAAATTTGTGGCTTTTCTCGATGATAATCAAATCAGAATGGGGATGCTGAAGACGGAAAGTCTAAAAGGGGATTGTATGAGGGACCTGATGAAGACCTGGCTGCTATGCTTGAAAGGGATGTCTTGGACTCTACTCCTGGTGTCCGTTGGGACGATGTTGCTGGTTTGTCTGAAGCCAAAAGGCTCCTTGAGGAGGCTGTTGTCCTTCCTTTATGGATGCCTGAATACTTTCAGGTACTTTGCTTTTTTTTTGCCCTGCCAAATATGTGTTTATACTTTATTTACTATTTCTAAAAGTGTCTAATCTTAATGTTTTACCTCCCAGTTATAGTTATGGATGATGCTTAATTTGATTGCTCTTTTTTTGTTTGTTTCTCTTCAGGGTATTCGGAGACCGTGGAAAGGAGTACTCATGTTTGGTCCTCCTGGGACAGGTAAAACTCTGTTGGCGAAAGCGGTTGCAACAGAGTGTGGTACCACCTTCTTCAACGTCTCGTCTGCTACATTGGCTTCAAAGTGGCGTGGAGAGAGTGAGCGGATGGTGAGATGCCTGTTTGATCTTGCAAGGGCATATGCTCCAAGCACAATTTTTATTGACGAGATCGACTCTCTTTGCAATTCTCGGGGGTAATTCTTTTTGTTCTCGACACTGAGAGTTTGATTACAATAACGAGTTGAATGCCATGTGTAATTGGTGAATGTGTAATTGGTGAATGTGTGCAGGGGTTCCGGAGAGCATGAGTCGTCAAGAAGGGTGAAATCTGAACTCCTAGTCCAAGTAGATGGAGTGAGCAATACAGCGACAAATGAAGATGGTAGTCGCAAAATAGTGATGGTCTTAGCAGCTACCAATTTCCCATGGGACATAGATGAAGCTCTCAGGTTTCCTTATAGTCTTTCTTTTACGTAGGCTTAAGCCTTGCTCAAATATAATGAGACTGACTCTTGAGCTCGTAATACTCCTTTTGCAGGAGGAGGCTGGAAAAACGTATATACATCCCACTTCCAGATATGGAAAGTCGCAAGGCCCTTATCAATATCAATCTGAGAACAGTTGAGGTTAGTTGTGATTGTGAATGCTCATAGTATCTCTGGTTACTCGATTCAGTGTAGCATATATGTAATGGTTTGGATTATGTGTGTGGGTGTCTGTTTCAGGTGGCGAGTGATGTGAACATTGAAGATGTGGCTCGGAGAACAGAAGGGTACAGTGGAGACGATCTGACAAACGTGTGCAGGGACGCGTCAATGAACGGGATGAGGCGTAAGATAGCAGGCAAAACGAGGGATGAGATAAAGAACATGTCAAAGGACGATATCTCAAACGATCCTGTAGCAATGTGTGACTTCGAAGAGGCCATTAAGAAAGTGCAACCCAGTGTGTGTGCCGCCGATATCGAGAAACACGAGAAGTGGCTCTCTGAGTTTGGATCTGCTTAAACCCTTCACAAACCAACCCACTTTTTTTCTTCTCATTATTAGTCTCTCAAACTCAAAGAATGTGTGTTGTTTATATTATTATTTATTAATTTGATCATTTTCACGTGTATTTCCAACTGCAAAGAAATTATTTGTATTTTTCTCTTTGTTTTTGCATGAAGTAAACCTTTCCTTGTTATGATATTAAATTTTCGATCAGTTAAATTAACAACATTGATCTATGAGTGGAAGAGGTCATAGTCCGACATATATTATCAAAAACGTTAGTGGTGTTTTTGACATAGTACATAATTTTTTAAAAAAAATAATAGAACCCAAATAAGTCAATTGGATATGTAAGATATGCGTTATTTCAACGTGGAGTATTATCTACCATGTCAAAAAAGGCATATCAACTCCTTGATTGTCTTGTTATTTTATGTTCGATATTGAATTGACCCAACAGAAAAAAAAATGCAAAAGTTAAAAACGATTCCGAGTGTAGAAGTTTCATATATTCTGATGTAAAAAACAAATGGTGTGCATATAAGTATAAATATAATTGTCATGATCGTGAATTCGTGATGAAATCGAAAATAGATGTGATTAGCTGAGGAACATGTACACATGAAATGCAAGCGATGATCTGCATGTCCATGTGTTATGTACGTAATTATGTGTAGTCTAATCTACGTGTTTTCCATATAAGATTCGGTTTGTAAGATCTGTATAACATGTTCTTGTGCTGAAACCTAGCAACAACAACAAAAATTATCTTACAACTGACGTAGTAATAAAAAAATCGTGCTTCCCAGTCCCTGCCATAAATAAACAACAAATGTACCAGTAAAAAAAAACAAATCACAACGTGTGAGACTAACTCAAACCAAAAAGACTGTATAAAATGTTCTCTATTTATGTACATATATATGCCTAAAACTAGAACCTTCAGGCTTACTTCCACTGACAACTCGAACCTTCAGTTAATCTAAACTCTATTTTCCAATTGCTTTGATAAAAGAAGAAAAAAAGAACAGTGCTCATTGAACGTTAAAAGAGGTGTATGAGTTTAAATTATATTTTTATACTTTTCTGGTTAATAAATGAAGAACTTCGAGTAAAACCCAACTAAACTCCAATTTATGTGACTGCCATATGCTAAGTATTTTGTTGTTAAAACATTTCTAACGATCAGAGGAATATTTGAATTCTATATTAATTTTATGTTTTTATCAACCACTCCGTATTAATAAAAGAATTTCATATTTTAGTAAGCTGGACTTCAAAATGGTTGCACCATTCATTAATTTTTAAGTTGATTGTCTGTACTATTGATTGGTTTTTAGGGAGTTTATCTTAGATATATAGTGTTTGAGAATAATTAAGTGGCCACGAGAATCAAGTGGCAAAATCTCTTTCGTATTTTGTCGTCTCTCTTGCTAGAGACTAGTGAGAGCCAGGTGGGACGTGAAAAAAGAGAAAATTAAACGCATCGTATATTTTATATAGGAACATTTTATTCATATACCAACTTTTCGGTAGAAAGCGTAAGTGGGATTTGTAGAGAATGGCCTCCATTGATGAGGTAAGCATGATGGCAAACAATTTATAATTATATTCATTATTCATGTTTATGTTTACAGAGCAACTAATTAAAATGACGAAAATGTCTTTTTGGTTGAGGCATGAGAGACAGAGTTTGCCATTTAGTGAGGGCCATGGCATTGGCACATGAGGTGTGAATAATCTCTTAAATGCCATGTTGTGTTTAAAAGGTAAATTTGACTATTCTTCTTGAATGATATATAAATAACAGCATTATCTGAAAATAGTTTTGACTACGAATTCGTTTGAGTTGCAGGAACTGGCGTTGGTAAACACTAATACTATAAGGGTTTAGCTTTAGTCTATATGGAGCGTTGCTCAAAAAAATAGTCTATATGGAGCGTATGTAATATTTTTATTTAAACTATAGGTTTTACTAAATTTCCACTCTTGGCAGATTTTGTTGTTGTAAACTATTGTCTTACAATTTGAAGTGTTTTAAAAAAGAACGCTTGTTTTACAATAAAATATTTGTAACTGTGCGTACTTTTGTAAATCTGTGGAGCAAATTAATTATTTTTATGTAAACCTGATTATTCAAGCGTAATAATATACAGCTTTGACATTTAATATTCAAAAAGTACATTTATTTGGTAGGCCGTTCTTCTTTTTTTTGGCTAGCAGTTGTCTCTTATTTTCTAGAGAAATTGACACTGAAATTAGGTTTTCAATAGAGCTAAATTTTAAAAATGTAACAGGCTAGCCAAATTATAATGCTCTTCTCTGTAAAAATAATACAAAACAAAAATAGCAAATTAGCTTTTTCAGTCAAAAGAAAAAAAATGCATAGAGAGACACACACAAACAAACAAAATTGTTAGAAATCGTTAGAAAAGAAAATGATTTGGACAGAAAAAAATATATTTTTATAAGAAGATAACAATGGTTAAAAGAAGCCTTTGTTTTCACATATCAAATACGTTCATTCAGTACACTTGAGTCTTGACTACTATAAATACCCTCCGACTCCTACTCCTCTTCTCCACCAAACATCATATTCATACCAAAAGGGAACACTACAAGCTAATTTAAAAAAAAAACACTCACATTCTTTTAATTTTTATCTATAAAACCTTTATACCAATTAGGCCATGAACTCAATGTTAAGTGATGTGTTCATATCGCATCCCATTCACATCCCACTCTCAAACTTAGCCGACTTCACATCCCTCCGTCACCTCCCAGACTCCTACACATGGACCCCCAAAGACGATCTCCTCTTCTCCGCCTCCATCTCTGACGAATCTCTACCATTCATCGACCTCTCCGATCTCCACGTGACCACTCGTGTTGGCCATGCTTGCACCACGTGGGGGGCATTCCAGATCACCAACCACGGCGTGCCCTCAAGGCTTCTCGACGACATTGAGTTACTCACGGAAAGCCTTTTCCGGCTTCCCGTACACCGGAAGCTCAAGGCTGCTCGGCGGGAGGATGGCATTTCCGGCTACGGGGTTGCTCGTATTGCTTCTTTCTTCAACAAGCAAATGTGGTCCGAAGGTTTCACAGTTACTGGTTCCCCATTTGACGATTTCCACAAACTTTGGCCCATGCATCACCTCAAATACTGGTATCGATATATCTTTATCTAAGATTCGTTTTCTCATAAAGGAATAAATATAATTTTAAACCGGCTCAACCAAAATTAAGATTAGTGGACGTTAGTAAATAATAGTTGACTAGTATATATTACGTTATTTTCTTATGGTACGAGTAGGAATAATCCGAAAAGGGAAAAAATAGAAAACTAAATATCTTGCCATGTTAGTTTAGTTAAAAGCACAATGAAAGCTATTGGACCCTCCAAAGATTATATATGTCTCAAAGATCAGTGGGATATCTGTATACTATAGTAAGTTATAACAATGGCATTTATTGTATGCGTTTTAAGATCTCAACTGATTTTCAACAGTGAAATTATCCAAGAGTACGAAGAGCATATGCAAAAGTTGGCAGCGAAGCTAATGTGGCTGGCATTAGGCTCACTTGGAGTTGAGGAAAAAGACATTGAATGGGCCAGTCCCAGTTCAGACTTTCAAGCAGCTATCCAACTTAACCACTATCCAATATGTCCAGAACCGGACCGAGCAATGGGCCTAGCTGCCCATACCGACTCAACTCTCATGACCATACTGTACCAGAACAACACCGCCGGTCTCCAGGTTTTCCGGGATGACGTGGGATGGGTCACTGTGCCACCTGTCCCTGGCTCACTAGTGGTCAACGTCGGTGACTTACTCCACATTTTGACCAACGGAATATTCCCGAGCGTGCTTCACCGAGCTAGGGTTAACCACCTACGATCTCGGTTCTCCATGGCTTACCTGTGGGGTCCACCTTCTGATCTGATGATCTCTCCGCTTCCCAAACTCGTTGATCCTCTCCATTCTCCTCTTTACCCATCTCTTACTTGGAAGCAGTACCTTGCAACCAAAGCTACTCATTTTAATCAGTCACTAGCCTTTATTAGAAACTATCTCTCTTCAGACCAAATCCCTTGATCTTTACATTTGTAGTCTTATTATTGTACAGTTTCTTTTATCTGAGTAATATGATCAATAACTCATATTTTATTTTACCTCATTAAACGAGCACTTTACTAGATAAAATACATGAAACAAGGTAATATCCCCCCCCCCCCCCCCAAAAAAGTTCTCACAAGGAAAATGTGAAAATTTACTAGGTTTTAATGTTAAAGCAATTAGTAAGTACTTATCTATAAAGGAATCAAATCCAGGGGTCATTAAAAGCTCTCTATAAAGTAATTATGAAAAAAAAAAATTGTAACTCACACCATGCATGAACACACTTGTTTAAATCATTACATGCGTACGTGGTGCCAGTCAAATTGCTAGTTTTAATTGGAAAATGGCATTATCCCAGTTATAGTCAATAAGTAATATTACATAATCACTATAGAGAAACCAACATTTGTCAATGTTAATACGTGGATCCAATCAAATTGCTTAGGTTTAATTGGAAATACCCACTAAGATGTATTCTACTAATCCATAATACACTAACTTAGACCTTTACATGTGTAGCTTCAGAAAAGGACAAGAATCAAAAAGATGATTTATCCTCATCATATATGCATGCATTAAACTTGTTGTGATCGACATATATTCATAACATATGTGTGTGTTTTATGTATATATATATATATATATATATATCCTAAGTAGTTGTATACATCATGAGCATCCCAATCTCACCAAATCCTAGCACTCTCAATCGCATCAGCCATGCCTTCAATAACTGAAGATATATCTATTGGAAACTTAGGCAGTCTCCAAACACTCCCAGACTCATTCACCTGGAAACTCACCGCTGCTGACTCCCTTCTCCCTCCTTCCTCCGCCGCTGTGAAAGAATCCATTCCGGTCATCAACCTCTCTGATCCTGACGTCACCACTTTGTTAGGAAATGCGTGTAAAACGTGGGGAGTGTTTCAGATAACCAACCATGGGGTTCCTCAAAGTATCCTCGACGACATCGAGTGTCTCTCCAAAACTTTTTTCGATATGCCGTCAGAGAGGAAGCTTGAGGCTGCTTCCTCTAATAAAGGAGTTAGTGGCTATGGAGAACCTCGAATCTCTCCTTTCTTTGAGAAAAAAATGTGGTCCGAAGGGTTGACAATCGCTGATGACTCCTACCGCAACCAGTTCCTTACGATTTGGCCCCGTAAATACACCGAATACTGGTAATGTCCACTACACATATATTGCATGATTTACAAAAGTGTTGCAAAACAAATGAAACTTATATTACTGATTATGAGCTTACGCATGCAACTTAACTCCATATACTATGGATCAGAGTACGTGTATTATGTACAGTAAAGTTTATGAAATAGTTAGATCTTGGCTTTCTAATACTCCACGTCGATTCTTGGGTCCTGTTGTGTAATCTTTCTTTTGGGTGCTTTTCATGTTTGTTACTGCACAGCGAAATAATCGAAGAGTATAAACGCGAAATGGAAAAATTAGCGAGCAGACTTCTGTCCAGCTTATTAGGCTCACTTGGTGTCACCGTAGACGATATCGAATGGGCTCACAAGGCCAAGAACTCTGGATCAAAAATGGGCAGTGGTGTGATACGACTAAACCATTACCCGGTTTGTCCTGAGCCAGAAAAAGCAATGGGTCTAGCCGCTCATACCGACTCATGTCTCCTAACCATTTTGCACCAGAGCAACATGGGAGGGCTACAAGTGTTTAAAGAAGAGTCTGGTTGGGTTACGGTAGAGCCCATTCCCGGTGTTCTTGTGGTCAACGTCGGCGACCTCTTTCACATCTTATCGAACGGGAAATTTCCTAGCGTGGTTCACCGGGCAAGAGTTAATAAAAGCCGGTCAAGAATATCGATGGCGTATCTGTGGGGTGGTCCAGCTGGTGATGTGGAGATAAGTCCAATATCAAAGATAGTCGGTTCGGTGGGACCGTGTCTATACCGGCCAGTAACTTGGAGTGAATATCTCCGAATCAAATTTGAGGTTTTCGACAAGGCATTGGACGCAATTAGAGTCGTTAACTCCACCAATTGAATCTCTCATGTTCTAATGTTTTTCTATTAATAAAAACATAATTATTTATATACATTATTGAATACTAATTAAATCGATACATTATATATCATTTTTCTCAACACTCTTATACACTTGCATACGTTAGAGTGATACATCTATTGCGGTTGGCTTGACGCCGCAGTATAGGTGGAGAAGATCTTCGCTGGATTTCTTAATGGAGTTGAGGTAAGAAGACTCGTAGAAGCGGAGGAGACCGTCGTGCTCGAAAGGGTTGTAGCGGAGAGGATGCTGGCCATCGACGAGCTCCTCCGGGGTACGGATGGTACCCTTGTGGAAGGAGAAAAAACCTAAAGAGTATCTAACTTCATCTGCGCTCATCACCACTCTATGATAACACGGCTTTATCCTATCGTTACTCCACGCCTTTACCACCACCACCACAACAACAAGAATCAAATATAACTGAAACCATTTGCTTAAGTTTTAAATATCTTTTTAACTAGACTTTACCGTGAGACCCATTCCGGAGAGAACGACGAATCTTGTCGGCGACGGTTTAAACCCGACCCATTGATCGGTCATGGTTTTCAGCTGGAGGCCTAGGACGTGGTTCTGGTGGAGGATACTCATGAAGCTCTTATCAGTGTGCGATACAAAACCCGTGTTTGCTTCGCCGTTTCTCTGTCTCCTGTAACTCAGCATCCTCAACAGGTACCGAGTTGACTCCGAATGACTCGTCGAGTGTTTCTTCTCGTCCAGTCCGTAGCTCTCGTACAGCATCCTCATCACTGTCTGGTCTAGCTCCGCTAGTGCCGTTGCGTACTTATGTGTGGTCTGACTGCAAAATCAAACATTTAGTCTGTCATGTGTATAGACAACAGAAATGGAATGATGACGTTAATGACTTTTTTTTTTTACCAGAAGGGGTCGTTTCCTTGTGGCCAAAGTAATTTAGAGAAATCTTTGCAAGCTTTGGGATCTGTTGCATAATCGATCCCCAAACTCTCGTGGATCCTGTAATCGTCAACAACCATAGACATGTAGCCATGGGAGGCCTTGTGGTTCTCGTTTTTAACCTTGACCTCGTACGGCAGCTCATACATATCCTTCATGCCACAGAGCAAGTCGTCCCTGAGGTCTGATGAGACGCCGTTGAACTCTGCCACAAACCAACCCTGCTCCTCCATGGCTCTTCTGACGCTGTCTCTGGTCGTAATCCAGTGACTCGTGCCATGCACTAGTTTATTGCTAGAGAAGTCGAGGATTGGTAAGCACTGCTCTTCATGTGAGCCCATTCGAGATTATATAGCCCAAAAAGGTTAGGTGATGATGAGTTTAAAGATTAGTGTATAGATTAAATACAGAATACCAGCGTTCTATTTATACATATAGATACGTTCACGTATCGAATTGTAGATTCACAGTAGACTGGGGATAAGATCCTTCGTAGAAAATGGACAATCGTTAAAAGAGATCCGGTTTTGGCTTGTTTTATGCGTCATCAGTAAGTATATGATGTTGCTTTCTTTAGTTTAATGATTAGTCCAACAATCCCAAGTCGCTAACTATACGCATTATTTTTATAATAAACATTAGTATAGTGGTTACATACCTTTGTCCAATCGAAACAATACACTGTTTGAAGCAATTTAGTTTACAGGTTGCTGCTTATCGAGCAAGTTGGTATAATATGCTTTGAAGGGGGGTTGGTTCAGTCTCTGTCACAAAAGACAAGCCTTCCTGATTTACGACACAGGCCTTGTTCTCCAACAGAGTTGACAACCTTACCATAACTATACATCAATGGCATCTTCCCCATAACTCTATGAAACTCCCTAATGCATTTCCCTCTCCTCTTCCTGTGTTCCACTCTTCTACTACTCAACCCAGCTTCTCTCACTTCTTGTTCTTCTTCTTCTTCTTCGTTACGCGCATCTCCCCAATCCCTAACTCTCTCTGCTCCAACCATGATCGGACCTGCTCTCAACTTGTCAGCAGCTACAAAATTCATGAGTATATCCTCACAATTACGCATCTGGTCAACAATCTTCCTCATCTCCTCCATCTCCACACCTCCGTTGCAGCTATACTCAAACAGATAATCTTGTTTCATCATCATGAACTTTGTGAGCACGATCGAATACTTATCCGGGTGAACGGTGTAGATCCACTCTTTACCCTGCAAGTCAAAACCGTGCGATCTCACAAACATACCTACTAAACGATCAGGGTTGGACTTCCACACGGAGAACGCAAACTCCAACGACTTCTTGTCCACCTCCACGTCATCATCGCAGATCAGAACAGCGCGAGTGTCTACAGAAGTGCGAGGGAGGAACCTGGCGTTGAGGCTGGCTGATGATTGCTGAATCAGAGATATCGAAGCTGTACCGAGGGATTGACGAGTGAGATTGTGGTATAACTGGTCGAGTAGTTGATTAGGCGTGGTAGGGTTTCCCCAGAGGAGTAAGATCGATGATACGATTGAGGATCCTGAATAAGCGGCTACGATGGATTGAAGAAGAGGGATACGGGACTCGGAGTAGCCGTTGATTAGGACTGTGATCTGATCCGATCTGAGTTTCTGAAATTCGTTCGGGTTCACTGCATCACACGAATCAGGATCAGGATCGTCGGAGAGCGTGCGCGAAAACACGAGTGGTGGCGTAAGAGAGAGCCCAAGGATCAGAAGAAACCAGCAGATGGAGAAGTAGAAGCCATTGCTAGTCGTAGCAACCTTCACTGATACTCCCATTATTATCATCAGCCTCCTACTGTGTGTGGTTACTTACTTGTTCCGATTTGATCCAGAGGTTCCGGCATCGACGTGGACTCCCGTTTGACTTACTTGCTCCGTCATCTTCCGTTTGGAGCGCTAACTATCGGCGAAAGAAGTTAAATGGGCTTTTAGTTTGTAAAGCCGTAAATGTTGTAATTAGGCTCAAATAAACATAATTAAGCCCAGCAGAATATCAAAACCCAGCAAAGCCCAAACATTTTGAAAGGAGGAGAATGAATATAAATATTTGCCCAAATTGAACTCAAATGGGCTTTTACTTTGCAAAGCCGGAAATAAACGTATTTTAAGTATAAAAACCAAACATAGCCCAAACATTTTGAAAGAGATTCGATTCGTACGCGTAAGAGGTGCATGGATATCATAATATTCTGACCAAGCTTAACAAAATGTGGTTAAGCCCAGTTACAACTCAAATGTTTTGAAATAAATGGTATGGTAGGTGGGTGAGTGGGTGGGAGAGAGTAATGTAGGAGAGGAGAATATAAAACATTTAACTAACAAAACGGGTGAGTTAGTTAGGTTAGGTTAGGCTACTACTACATACTAGTACTATCTAAGCTAGACACTACTCAGTGTGTCAAACAGCCAGCGCACTTATACCCGACAAGACATGTGTGGTTAAATGACAAAGTCATATTACAAGTTGGTCGTTTATTTTAAGCCAAAGTCATAGGTACACTACATACTGATGATAACTGTTAAAAATTAGTTTTCCAGCTTCCAAGAAACTAACATGTACATTAATTCAATAGTATTAAGAAAACACGAGTTGACAGAATCCTCTGCCTCTGATACTATTGCAGATAGAAACGAAAAATAAATAAATGTAGATATAGTTAACCTTTAGCCAAAAAGAGATAGAGAAGGAGATCTAGTTCAATTATTTGTTATAGACTGGTTAAAAGAAAACCAGATAAAATGGTGAAATCGGGGGAGCTAGGGGATGCATGAAAGTGAGTTAAAATGGTGGGGGAAGGGTTTGTACCTCGGGCTGCTTTAGATGCTGCAGCAAGTATGGCCCACGTGTGCTGCTCAAAGTGTGAAAGTTCATCAGAACTATACGAGAGCAAAAAGCAAAGAAAGAAAGAAAACTAGTGGATTTTGGGTTTAGGGACCCCATGCACGTGATTTTCGCTCTTTTCAGTTGTGTTGCCTACCTTTTTCAACATTTGTGCATCTTGCATTGTCTTTTGAAAACTATTTAAATTCAACAACCAGCCCGTGATCGGTTGATCTCGCAAATCGAAAATTGAAAAAAGAATGCATCGATGTCATTATGATGAATGGACATTTTCACTTGCGTTATTTGTGGTTTGCAAATTTCTCTTGTGCTTTGTAGCGAAGCAAACTAGAGGATGTGTACAGTGTACTAATGATTTCTATTTTATACTCAGAACATTATCATTCTTTATTTTTTTCATGTGTAACATGTGATTTAAGACTGATTAAGAGACGCACATCTTTTAATGTTTTAAAATAAAATTTTATAGATTGATATGAAAGTATATTCAGTTAGTTTATTCTTGTGCCTTCAGTTAAGTGATTTATCTATGCATTTTGGTTACACGAATATCAAGTCACAACAAGATAGTTTGCTGACATTTAATTTGCATATACGTATACAGAGATGTCTTTTTGTCATGTACATTCTATATATTATGTCAAAAGTGAGGATTGTCCATCTAGTTGTTTTTTAAAAGCTAGAAAGATACACTGATTGAGAGAAAGAGTAAGAAATGTAGGGACTGGTGTGACAATAAAATGGGTCCCCGACAAGAATCTACAAAACTACACGAAATCCAAGTTTGAAAGTTAACGGTCACCAAAATAAAATAAAAGAATAATAAAATAAAAAGAACAGCCTCGATTCTCCCGCTATCCGTTGTCTTCTGAAGCCAACCAGTGTTACAGTACTTCCTCTATAGAGGTATAACAGCCACCACACGTGATTGTGAATTTGTTAATGTAATTTTGCAACACTTATGAATAAAATTAGAAAGAATAATTGATTCCAAAGGCAAGGGCCGTTCTCTTTGGATTTGAGAAGATATTCTGTGGTGGTGGTTGCATAGAAGAATACAATAGAAGAAGTGTGCAATGAATGATGATTCTGAACAGCTAAGGGTAGTATATCGCCAACGCCGGTCATGACTCGTTCGTTGTTCCCTTTGTCTCATAGACACATAACACTTTTGATGAATTGTAATTTTTTGGTAAGTTAATGAAAAAATCGTGAATAGAATAGTGGGGGATAGGGCGTTACTTTAATTATCTGGAAATAAATCTTAAATTGGATTTTTTTTTCTCATATGAAAGAATGAAAAATGAGCGATGAAAAAACAAAAGTGAATTTCTTATAAATAAAAAGCTTAATAAAAGTAAAAAAGAAAGTAGTGAGAAAATAGGAGCAGAAAAAAAAGGGGGGAGGTTTTGTTTTTTTTATTTATTTTTCTTTATTTTTATTCTTTTCTAGAAACAAAACAAAAAAAAAAAAAAAAAAGAGGAAGGGAGTGTCTTCTTCTCCCTTTTTTCTATAATCTCCTCCTCATTCTTCTCTCTCTCTCTTTCTTTCTCATTTCGTTCGCCGTTGTTCCTCTGCGATTCTGAAATTCTCTTTAAAAGCTTTTGATCCTTTTCCTTTCAGAATCGTAGTAGCGCAATGGCTTTTTGATTTCCTTTATATTTTTTTTTTTAATTTTCAAGAGAAAGGGGACAGCTTTGGTTTCTCCCATCTTCATTCTCGCCGCCGGCAGATGGCCAAATCGTCACAAAATCCTCCGAACGTGGTGGATTGCTTTCGGTTTCTTATCGGGGTCTCAACACCACCCACATAAATTCAAAGGATCTGTTTTTTGTTGTTGTTGTGGAGCGAGAAACGATCTCGAATAGAAGTGGGGGTTGGGGAAGGAAGAAGAAATGGGGAAGATGGTGGAGAAGATGGGAAGATGCTTGAAGACGGTGTTTTTCATGGTGGCAATGTTGGTTTCCCTCTTAGTCTCCTCATTGCCTGTCCTTGTCTCCATCCTCGACGTCTTCGTTCCCACTTTTCTCCTTTCAAGCTTCACTTGTTTGTCCTGCTCCTCCTTCACCCACCATCTCTCCCGTTACAGCTTCAAAACCTCTCTCACTGACATCCCTCTTGTCTCCCTCATCAGATCCTTCCTCGTCATCTGTACGTAAAGGTTCTTCCTTTTTTTTCTTTTGCCATTTTATTTGAATCTCAATGTAAAAGGTTCTTCCTTTTTTCTGTTAAATGAATGGAACAGGTGTGTATTCGCTATCTGATGGACCTGCACTCTCTCACGGACCTTACCTCGGAACTGTCTCCTTGTGTTCTCTTCTTTCTATTCTTCTTCTCTCCGTTAAAGCTTGCATTTTCACTGCTAACTCTCAGCTTAACCCTGTTGAAGCATCCATCTCTCCCTCCAGGCAACGTCTCCACCTCAAAAAGTCTTGGGGAATGCCCGTTTTGTTCCTCTCTTCTGTGGTTTTTGCTCTTGGTCATACCGTTGTTGCTTATCGAACTAGCTGCAGAGCCAGGAGGAAACTCTTGTTTCACTCCAGAGTCGACCCTGAAGCTGTGAGAGTCTCTTTCTTTGCCTCTGCAAACCCCTTTTTAACTAAACTTCTCATTATTTGACTCTGTGTTGGTTGCCTTTTCGCAGGTTCTTTCCGGTAAAGGTGTCTTCTCCAGTTACCAACAGAAAGTCCCACGTTCTCCTATTCCTTTGGTGCGTAAGGTCTCCAAGACTGATGGCGGCGAGGTCAGACGAAAGCTTCTTCCTTCCTCAACATCATCACATGATGGAGGAGAGCTTTCAGTGAGAGTGCTTGCTGATCTTGACAGCTTGTTCGTTACTGTCGCAGGGCTCTCTGTTCATTACAAGATTTCCACACCTGGCTCTCCTTCTCCTAGCCTGTCTTCTGTCTCCTCCTCAACTCTTCTCCCTCCTCCTGAAGCTAATTCTATGCTCAATGTCCCTGAGGCAATGGCGGGGAGGTTGAAGCTTGACAGGAAACTGTTGAGCATGGTCACTAGAAACAAGCTCAATCATCATCACCATAAAAGCTGCAGCAGCCTCTTCAACAATTCTTCTTCTTCCTTGCACGATCCTCTACTAGAGACTTCTCCTACTTCTCCTCTTCTTTTCAAAGACACTCCCGAAGAAGCCTGTCCAGAGGATGACGTGGTGAATGCGTCCAGTTGTGAGCAGCATGATCCTTCCGATGGAAGCAGCGGTCAGTTTGGTGTAGTGCTGGTTCATGGATTTGGAGGTGGAGTCTTCTCTTGGAGGAATGTGATGGCTTCTCTCGCCCATCAGCTTGGCTGTGTTGTCACTGCTTTTGATAGGCCTGGTTGGGGATTAACCGCTAGGCCTCATCTAAAGGATTTGGAAGATAGAGACTTGCCTAACCCTTACACTCTGGAAAATCAGGTATGGACTATTGGTACTCATGGGAGCTTTTGTATTTGCACTTAGAAATAAATGTTAAAAACTAAATGATCTGTTCTTGGGGATGATGTTTGCAGGTGGACATGCTTGTTGCTTTTTGCCATGAAATGGGATTTGCTTCCGTAGTCTTGGTTGGCCATGATGATGGAGGTTTGATTGCTCTCAAGGCTGCACAAAGATTGGCAGCAGCATCGGATGATGCCTCCACCATCAAAGTGAAAGGAGTGGTTTTGCTTAACGTAAGCTTGACGAGGGAAGTAGTCCCAGCTTTTGCAAGAATACTTCTGCACACATCACTAGGAAAGAAACACCTTGTTCGCCCGCTACTGCGAACTGAGATAGCTCAGGTGGTGAATCGCCGAGCTTGGTATGATCCTGCCAAGATGACAACAGATGTCTTAAAGCTATACAAGGCACCACTCCATGTCGAAGGCTGGGACGAGGCACTTCACGAGATAGGTAGACTCTCATCCGAGATGGTGCTTTCAACTCAAAATGCACAGTCGCTTCTCAAGGCAGTGGAAAGCTTACCAGTATTAGTCGTTGCTGGAGCAGAGGACGCACTTGTTCCCCTCAAGTCCTCCCAAGTGATGGCTTCAAAACTCTTCAACTCTGTAAGTCCTCCAATACATATCTAATTTTAAGAAATAAATCTTGTCTCAGCAGCTAACAGTATACATATTGTTTAACAAACAGAGGCTAGTAGCAATCTCAGGATGTGGTCATCTGCCGCATGAGGAGTGTCCAAAGGCGCTTCTTGCAGCCATGACCCCGTTCATAAGCAGACTTGTACTTAGTGACTGAGTGTGATCACTTCTTGTTGTCTTCTTAGATCACAATCGATTAGTGGTTTGTGTTTCGTTTTGTTTTTGTCTGCCCCAAAAGGAAAGAAGTTGGGGGTGATTTTGAGGTCTTAATTAGCTGCTGTGTATTCATCTTGACCAGAGTTATTGTAATATTCTCTGTTTTTCTGTATGGATCGAATGAAGAAGTCTTCTATATATTTTGTCTGTTAAAATACAAGTGAAGAAGTGCTGAATCTTTGTACAGCTTTCCGTTTATCATATACAATAGGGATTCAAGAGTAAATCCTCTTCCGAATAAATAGCAGCACAAGCACACCAAGTAGGCTTATAACAAGTCTCTCGGAACAGTCTGAAACTTGCTGCTCTGTTGTATAAACTTTTCTTTTCTTTTCTTTTGCCTCCACACCTTTTACATATTTTTTTTGAGTTTCAAAAATCACATATCACATAAAACATATACAAACTGGAAATGTATTGAGCTAATAATAATGCATACACCCACATCTTGGAATCAATATATTCTAAAAGCAACTATGAAAGAACTCAAGAAAAGCTCCAAAGATTTTCCCTCGGTCTCTGATTGGTCGATTTAGACCATCATATTTGGCAGTTCAGGTTCTCGATGAGCTGGTCTCTGCTCCAGAAACAGTCATCAAGCTGCCAGTGTCGGACATGTAGTGATAATTGTAATTAATCCTAGTTACTAAATCAGCCAAATGAGGAAAGTGTCCCACATTCAGCTTCGAAGACAGTACCTACAGGTTCAAGTTCCCAAAAACAACTAAGATTTCAAAGTAAAAAGTATACAGAGTTTTAAATAAAGATGGGCCCTTACTCTAAGGAGGAAAGCTATGCAGTCTTCAAATTGTTTCTCAATGCGGTCTATTTCCATTTCGCATCTAGCCTTGATCGCTGCTGACACTGCTCCACCGCTGCTCAGTGTCTGTTGTATTGAGTAGAACTCTAGAGCTAATCCGAGAATCATGTTGATCCGACTTGCAATGATTGCCCACTACACACCAGCCACCAAACACTTTGGTTTTATACCGCCACAAATTCAAATGTATAAAATCTTATGCAACGAAAGAAATCATGTAGTGGTTCACTTACCAGCTTTTCTTGCACCACAAAGCACTGCCTCTGAATCGATAACAAGTAGGTCTCATGTACATATATGACCTCGTCCAGAGACCCTGCTTTTACCATTGCTTCGCACAGTTCGCGCCATGCCGTGTGATATACCTGTTTACAAGATCCAGTTTAATCCCTGTAAGCTGTAAGATCAACTTTCTATTTTGCCCACAACTCTTGCACATACTTATATTACTTCAACGAAAAATGATATTTGGAATTATAATAAACGATATAGTATCAGACAATACCCTGTCCATTACGTATTGATGAAAAGCATCCACAAAATTGAGGAGCTTTTGTTCCAGTAACCAGTGGTGCTTGCGGATTTTTGTTGCAGAGCCTTTACCCTGTAATACACAAACATCAAGTTACTAAGTTTATCAAACTAAACCACGTTATTGTCAAGAATCTTTATATTTATCCATATTGATCAAAAGACTGATTAGCCTCTTTGAAAATGGATTTAGATGTCACATGAAACAGTCTAGAAAGAAAGAAATGAGTTCGAGGGATATCAAAAACCTTCCACATCCACCTTCGTGCTTTATCAAGCACATATTTTGCTCGTTTGACCTTCAGCAAAAATCCCATCACCTGTTTTCATTTAAATAATTAACACAGAACAAGAAAACTGTTACCCAAAAAAAAGAGATGGATAAGAAAGAGTTACCTGATTATACTTCTTAATGGCCTCACTATTGGCAATAAGCTCAAGCGGCCATGGTACCTTAAAAAAAGAGTATAGATCTTTTAAGTACACAAATCTTGCAACAGGTTGGACGAGTGAATGTCTTTCTCTGTACCTTGTATGTGAATTTGAGAGACTCGAGGCAGTCTATCCCAAAGTTATTAACGCGGCTTTTACGAGTTGAAGAAAGGGGTACTACGTCGCCCTTGTCATCTCTGTCTTTGTCTAAATAACCTTCTCTGGAAATAGATACCACCAATGAATCAGGACTGTTTAACAGCATGGCATCAGCTGAATTTCTAATTGATTCCTGTAGATAATAACCACTACAATTTGGAATCAACTTTGTTTGTATGAACACGATATACAGCAATAGAACAGGGATATATACGTAAGAATTTTCTTGGAAGTGAAATTTATAAAGATGAGGAGCAATTTCACTAGAAAGAACTTAATCAAACTTGGTTACCTGAAGGATTATGTTCAACTCAAAATCATCATTTGTTAACTCTCCCTTGCCCAGCTTGTTGAATATGACAGTCAGAAAATGCTGCAGAAGATCCCCTGAAAATTTTATGGTTTTATTAAGATTCCAGAGACGACCCTGTAGACAAAGATACTGAAGCACATAAAACGCACCTGAACCTAACAAGTAAATGGCACGCAGCACCGCAAGTTCGTGCATCAATTTCCAATCGTTCATCAGTTTTGACAAAATCATTTTGCCAATGTAGTCCACCTTCAAGACGCACATGTTTCATAAGTTCACACGCACAACACGTAGAAACAAACGGCAAAGCAAAGCATATATCACCGTACCTGCCTCCTGATGTAGATTGTGAAGCATTCTTGCATTATTACAACAGGAAGCGGAGCATCCCTTGGCTCTGCCTTCAGCATCCAGCTGAGAACTTTTGAAAGAAGTGTACTATTCTTTTGGAAAGGTAGGAACTCTGACATATGGAGCTTCGGCTTTTGTTGATAACAAAGATTCCAAAGTTAGCAATCAGAAACTACATGCACGTGGTATATAAGTGGAGTGGACATAGAAGGATCATATCATCACTATCAAGGTACCTGGAATGACGGAAGCAAAGTGGGAAAGGGAAATAACGTTTCTAGAACTTCGGTGTCATCCTGAGAAGAAAGATATTCAGAACTACCAAATTGGAAACCAAATTTGTAATTTGTGCCGCCCATTCCAGTATCTGCCACGCCAGATCCCTCAAAAACAGCACTCAACAAGCTCTCATCATTTAGAGAAGGTAGACAGTAGTTGTGTGATAAGTTCAAGACATCCCAAGAATTTTCATTCCTCTCAAGATCCATTTTAGATACTGATAAAACAGGGTTTTCATGACAGAATAAACCCTGCAGTGCCTTTTTGACAGTGAGACTATTTTTTCCGCGCTTCACACCAGTAACATAACATGCACTCTGGTGTTCTGATTTGGCCTCCATAGCTCTTTTCTCTTGCACGGCACCGACCAACAACTTGTACCACATTCGCTCTGAGCACGTGAGCACTGGAAGATCTTTGTCAACCATGCCACTCTCCAGCTCTACACCTATATATGATGCTAAAGTTGGAGAAATCTCCCACTCAGCCGCCTCATCTTTCCACAGATATCTAGAGACGTGATCACCATGGCCTATAAGGCCAGCAAGTGTTAGACAAAAGATTTCAGACAAGGATAAGTCTGCAGTGCTCCTAATGTTGTTGTTATTCGCCAGTAGTATAGAATTCCCAAAACAATTTCTCCCATGGCACTGAATCTCTGAAGACGTGGAAGGAATATACTGCATCAGCTGCAGTGACTTTCCAGCAGAAACAATCGATTTAGAGATGTCTTTTAAGAATAATGGGCATAGCACCCGAGTATTCAGCTCTTTGTCTTTATCAGAAAGTGAACTGGAGTCATTTCCACTCAGTCCCTTCTTTTCATATAGAGAAGATACACTTGACTTTGGGCCCGGCACCCTCGTCAACATATAACTTTTCTCCCAAAAATCTGCATCGTTAACGGAGACCGATTGGGTGGCTGTAAAAAACAACTGCAAAGAGCAAAAGTGAATCGTCAGCACAAGCAAAGATTTAACATCATTAAACATTCAATTAGCTAGCCTTGTAAAGAAGTCATTGGTGTATGTTAAACTGCTAGAAGACAAAATAAAATTGGAAGAAGAGGGTACCTCTTCAAAAGGATCATCAAGAGTTCCCTCAAACAACCATGAATCCAAACCCTCTATATAAGGCAATAAAGTTCCAGCAAAGATTTGAAGCAGCATGTGAAATCCTTCCACCTGGTCCAAGATATTATCAATATACCCGCTTGTGAAAAAATAAATTAAATAAAAAAAAAAAACAAAAACTGAAAGAGAAAGGGCAACAACAAACCTCAGGACCTTGGACGAGGGAGACTTGATCCAACTTGTTGTAAAGGAAATCAAGAAGGTGGACAGCAAGTTGAGCGGTGGAGATAGTAGAAGATGAGTCAAAATAAGCAGGAGGGATAGCACCTCGCACAACTTGTAAAAGGTATTCAGCACCTGAACACAGACTACCCAAAAAAAAAACGAAGAAGATTAAATATACAGCGAACCTGTTGAACAGAGAAACAGTATTCTGAACATATATAAGGCACAGACCTAGATAAAGAGGAAGTCAATCCCAAGAGGGTTGGAGTGACAGTAAGAGTAGAATCGTTGATCTTCACTTCCTCGTTCAAAGAAATGTCTCTGAGTTTCTGTTCTTATATAACATCAGAATCAGTGTCAGCAATAATAAATGTTCAAGAAAGTTTAAGGTTCGATGCTTGCCTGGAGCCAGGCAGAGACAGAGTTGGAGAATGCCATTAAGGTAGGAGGAGGAGAGTTATTAGTATTGTTAATTCCAACGAGGATGGAGTCGACGAGCTTCAAACATGTTGCGGCGTAGAGAAAAGGAGAGACAAGGGAATGAAGGCTTGACGGAGACAAATGAGAGACTCGAATCTCAGTGGCGAGAAAAGTCTGTCCGGTTTGGTTCCAGACAATGAAGGGGCTACACAGACCTTGCATCGCTTCTAACACTCCTCTCACCTTATCAAATCGAAACCATGTTTACAAGAGAGGTTGTTTGACGATTAGAAACCCAAGGAGAGAGAGAGAGAGAGAGTAGTGTTTTTACCAGATCGAGTTCAGTGACGGTTACTGAGGGAGTGGAGTTTGACCAAACTCTCCGACTGCACATCGCCCCTGGAGTTTGGGTTTCTAAGCCACTCCGATCAACTCCAACCAGCAACGACTCCATTTATTTTTTATTTTGATTTCGATTTCGACAGTCATACGAGGGAAATCGAAGAAGCTTTGCCAGTGAACTGATGAATCTGATGAGAGAGAGTGTGTGTGATCTCAGGCCCATTGGTAAAGTAAGCCCGCCGCAGTTTACCAGAAATTACCATTTAAGCACAAATACTTTTGCTTTTTTGTACTTTAAGGACTTCTACTCAGTACTAATCATGTTATGGCCCTAACCTTTTAAATTTTTAAGATAAACACCTGCGTTTAACATTTGATTACAAATTGAGAGATATACACACTTGGGTCCTCAAACTAAAGCATCTTTGATATGAAATCACCAAACAAAATCATTTATCAACATTACTCTATATCTGCCACCAGACAGCACAAAGTAAGCTTCTTGCTTGCTTGGCCAAAGAAGCTAACTATGCTATAGTATCAACAATCCAAAAAAGGCAGGCTCGCGTCCACCATGTCGATCACCATGCTTATGCATTTTTTTTTCTACTAAATCCATATTTTCTGCTCCCGGTGCCTGATAAACATCATGATCTTTTCCTCTATATGTTCCACTATACATAAGAGTCTTCTCGCCCACCAAACAACAGGTAGCTACTTGTAACGCCTCCTTCAAAACACGAAAGCAAGGCATACAAAAATTTAGATAGGACGAAGAAGTAGATACAATAGTGATCGATTAGAATTATCCCCCCCCCAACCAACCTTTTGCGAGATTTACTTGTTAATCTGATGGGTTTTCTCTTCTTCTGTTTCTTTTTGGTGTTGCAGATGCCAGTCACAATCTCCTCAACGTCTATTGCAGTATCATCTACATGAGTTTTCAACAGATTGCAGTGATCCAAACCCTGCAGTTGATGACCAGCACTTGGGACAAGGCAAGTATCCGTTTTCCTTACATATTCCATTAGCACAAGCCCTGCAAGATATACCAAAATACTTGTAAAAGATGGAAAGCTGCTACATTTTCAGAGTCTGAGGAGAGAAGCAAAATACAGAGACATACCGAGAGCTCGGAGCAACTTGAGATCAAAATGATCGGCTAGTTCGTCGTGATCACTTGTTTCAGCACGATGGATGGCTAGCTTCTTTAAGCTGATGAGCAAATCCTGCAAAACACGAATTTGGTGAGGAGGATTGGTAATTATAACAATCGTTGTATGCCTTTCCTTGTCTCAAAAATAAATAAATAAAATAAATATATATGTTACCAGCTCAGGTTCTGAGAGAGAGCAAAGCCAAGAGATATCTCGGGTCCTATTGTTCTTCAAAATTTCGTTGAGTTCCTCCATCTTTTTTTTTTAAGTCTTCCTAAAGAAAGCAAGACAAGAACACTTTGATTCTAACAGCAGCAATCCGAAACCCAGAGATGTAATACAAAATCAATGGCTGAACCAATAAAAACCAAACCTTTAGCTAATTAACATTGACTAGGAGGCTCACCTCAGTGGAACCTAAACACGCTTCAAATCAGAAAGCAGTTTGAGTCAAGAGTAATGGCGACTCCAAGTCAGATAGTAAAATAGTAAAGGGGGAAAGGAGACGATGACAATAAACCCTAATCTATCTATCTTGTATCTCGTCTGGAAAATCAAATTAAATATAATGGACAAATAAATCTAGAGACGGGTTTAAACACCGAGGATCCGTGGCGCAATGGTAGCGCGTCTGACTCCAGATCAGAAGGTTGCGTGTTCGATTCACGTCGGGTTCAAACCCCCCGAATCTTGGTCCATAAATTTTTTTATTTCCTTTTTTTCGTGACACAAAAAAAAACTTTCCATATATTTCGAATAAACGTCGTCGGACAAGGGGGCCAAGTCGTTGGTCAAAGCATTCCTTATGGCTGGAGAAAGGCAAGTCTTTTGCATTTGTTCCCACTACTTTTAAGGTATATCCAAATTTACGTACCCTTCTCGTTAAATCTACTAGCAAATTAAGTTTCATAAACTAATCACTGCATATTGGGTTTAATGATTGATTGAAGCTTCCTGGGGCACCTCCTGATGGACATGCCGATGACCACCACTGAATTCCCAAGAATAAGAACGAAACTGGTGGTGGTGGTGTTTGATTTTGAAACCCGAAGCCCCTTTTGGTTTACTTTATGTTTTTTACTTCTCTTTCACCACAATAGATATATATATATATATGTGCTTCCTTGACAGGCGTTTCTCGTCCTTCGACCTTTTTGCCTAGTAATTGGAGAGGCTATTGTCTTATTCTTTCTCTTTTTTTTTTTTTGCTCTTTAATCATTTCTCTATACATTTCATTTTATATATATCAGCTATAAAATATTTCTGCATGCACAATTTTTTTCCTTTGGGGTTGAAACAGCTGAATATTGTTGACAAAAAAAGAAACAGCTGAATATTATCTGTATAATATAATCTTATAATCTAGATATCAAAAATTTTGAACAATATTCAAAATTTTGGAATGGTAAAAAGACGCTAAACAAAGTTAAAAATCCACAGGAGTCCAACTACGATATACAATGTTCATGGACTCAGTGCTGCGCATGAGAGACGAAGCATCGCCAAGTCCGTTGAAGCGCAAAAGAAAGTCCCGCACCACCCCATTGACCCAAGCCCGGATCACGAAACTATAAGGAAGCGTATTGGGAAGCTCATGTTGCAAAGTTCCCTGCACCACTCCATTCACCCAGAGCGTAATCACTAGACGAGGAGGAACATTGGGAAGCTGTTCATACAAAACCTCCAAGCCAGTCGGGAGACCAGCTGCAGTCATGATATCATTGTGCTCACTAGCTATCTGCATCTGTTCCCATGCCTGCACTCTCTCCTGGTCGACCAAGGGTCGGGTGGAACGGGGGTGATCGGCTTCGGCTTTCAAATGATTCTTAAGCTGCGAATATGTCCCCGAGAAGTTACAGTTCTCGAAAGCGCAAGACCTCGGTTTGGCATTCATAGCTCTCCTTCCTTCCGATTTCACCTTCATCGCCTCATGAACCTCCCCTCTGCAGTAAGGACAGTTCAAGACCTTGGTTACGCGGTTCTTGCTTTTCTTGCGGTACTGCTTGAAACAGTTGGAGTGACGAACGCTCGTGTCGCACATGTAAGCAAGGCATCCCATAGAGGATGAAGAGCAGCGCAGGAGTACGGCATTGTGTGGCGCTTCCTGGCAGATCACACACATGACATCCTCCCATTGGCTTGGCCCTTGTTCCTTGATAGGTTCTTTCTGAGTCCTTGTTGAGCGAAGCGGGTATGGTGACACTCTGGTCCTATTGCTTGGCACCGGTCTCTCCTTCGGCATTTTTCCTGCTAAAATGATGTCAACATTTACCAGAAACAACACTTAATCAAATTCAAAACCTTTTTTTAAGGACCAAATCTCAACGTTCATATCAGTCTTCCACACAACATTGACACTACTTGTACAAAAGAAAGCGAAAGTGCTTAGAGATCCATAGAACAGATATCATACTCGCAATAAAATGAATTGTATGAATCAAATACGACAGATGATCAGAAAGCCACAATGGTTGGCAAAACAAATGACGTATACACTACTTATCAAAAACAAACCAGTTATAGGTAATTTGGATAACCAATGATCATCTCTCATTAAAAAAGGTTACTGGAATCTCGCATTATGATTCAGAGTTCTAGCCAATATGGATTACAATCTAATGAAAAAAATAAACAAGATTGAGAAAGGTAGATTACCTTCTCGTTTTTTCAGTTTGGTTTGAAAGGATGAAGATGGAAATATGCATGTTTGTGTCATGTCTTCTGGTCTTTTATAAGCTACTATTGTGTACCATTTTACCATCATACATATCTCTGTGTAGAATGGAATGGTAAATGTCTTTTCTTTTTACATTTATAAATTTTCCTTTCAATGAGATGAAACCAACAGTCAAATAAAATTACATTTCTGTTGTTTGTAAAGAAATTAAAAGGTATGTATTTCCATAAATCATATCTCATGCAAACTGATAAAATAAGAAGAACAATTCAAATCTCAATATCGTAATAGATTTAATGTATTTACTAGATTTGACCCGCACTTGGAAAATGCGAGATTTATTTCTTAAAAAAAATTTTTCTAAGAGAAAGATTTGGTAACTATAAATTATGTGTTTTGAAAATTTGTAGCCTAATACATTTATAATAGTATTGACCATTGTTTTTATACCTGACCCTTATTTACTGTTGAACTATTTATTTTCTTTTTAAAAAATTATTTATAAGAAACAAAGATTTGGTAACTAAAAATTTATGTTTTATAAATTTTTGTAGCTAATCCATCTACAATTGTGTAGACTATTGTTTTCCTAAAGAAAAATCCCAAAATTTGCTTATTACTCTGTCACGTACATTGGTCGATTCATGTAAAATGGTGCGCAAAAAAACAAACAACCCGACCAATCCAAACCTAAACCAACTCCAACCTAAATATATGTCTAAAACCATCTGCATCAAGTATCTATCAACCAAATGGTTCAGTTTGCTTAAGTTTTAAACCAAACCCCGAAATGATTTTGTATCAAATGATGCTTATGTTTTTACAAATTATATTTTTGTAACTGAACTATAACAAAACCAAAATCAACTCAAATGAACTGAGCAAACACAAACAAAATCAAATTAAAGTAAACTGAACATAAACCAAACTAAACTAAAACCGAAACCAAACTAATTTGAGTTTAACTTTGGTTAAAATTTTCTTAGATCCAAATAAACCAAACCGAACCCATAATTATGTCCAACTATTTAACTAAGATAAATATGATGATATTTATAAAATTGATCATGCTACTTAAATATTTAAAATTAGTACATGTAATTGAATGAATTATTTTATTTGTGATTCTTTATTTTTAAAACTATGCATGTTATTTAAAACAATAAAAAGAAAGTGATCGAGAATACTAAAATATATTGATAGGCTTTCAGGATAATTTTATTTCCATTATTTATAGTTAAATATAAATTTATATTTTTGTTTTAGATTTAAACTTTAAAAGTTTATAACCATTATTATTACTTATTAATAGTCGAAATTTTAATTTGATAGAAACCATGAGGTAGAATGAACATGTTAGGTATGAATATGCCAGGAATGGTTTTATGTACACTAATAGTTAGGTTAAAATATTCGTCTAAACTTTTTTATTTAAAACGTATCTATATGTTTACAATTTAATTAGTTAATAATATGTATATGTATAATTGAGCAATACACTTCAACTCTGTTTTGTCTCTTGTATGTTCATCCAAGTTAGTTAAGAGAAATAATAGGTTTCATAGAAATTAGTTGCCAAAATCAAATAGTTTCAAAAGATTATTTTGCAAGTATTTACATTTTTGATAAACAAAATATAAGGTGAATTGTGCTAGATTTTGATGATATGTTATAGAATAATAGAAAAATAGTTAGAGAAATATAACGTAAGATCAAAAAATAATTAGCTAATGAAATGGTCCAACAATCTTGCATAAATATATTTTTTCAGAATATTTCTATTTTAATAGTTTAGATTGCGGTGCTATCAATAGAAGTAATTTTTAAACAACAATCTATTATTCACACAATTTTTAATTCCAGTTAATTCTGATCATATATTGTTGTTTTTAATCAAAACGAAATATCTTTTCTTTTCACATTAATATGTTTTCCTTTCAATGAGTTGAAAACAAAAGTCAAATAAATCACCTTTCTATTGTTTGTAAAGAACATAAAAGGTATTTATTTCCAGAAATCATATCTCATGCATGCTAACAAAATAAGATGAACTATTCAAATATCACTTTTGTGATGGATTTAATGTATTTATTGCGGTGTTTTTAATAAGTGTAATCATTAAACGGTAATTTATTATTCACACATATCTTTTATTTTCACTTAGTTCTGGTAAAATAGTGCAACCAATGGTTGGACTTTAGTGTGGGTATTGCAGTGCTTCAATTAGATTTGAGGGTTAGATATATGAATATATGAATAGAAATAATAGGGAAGATAATTAAATTATATATAAATTTAAATATATGAAAAGAAATAATAGGACCAACCTAGACTTTTTTGATAGTCCAAAAAGTAGTCGATAAATATTGTTTCTGTTTTAATAGTATTGATTATGGCGATAAAATAGAGAAAAACAATAAATTATCACTCACACGTATATTTATCTTTTTGTGCAAAATTTTAAATGACACTTCTAATAAGAGTTGAACTCTTATAAGATGAACTTTTTTTTTTTTTTTTTTAACACTGTGTAGTTTCAAGCCATTAAAAGGCAAAGTTCAAACAACCAGCTTTAAGAAAGCTAATAAACTAAAAGAAATCACCAATAGGTGACATAAAGAGCTCAAAAGAGCATAGAGATATAACCCACCAAAGATTGAGATAGTACCAACCAACATACTGGTTTTTGTACTAATTCTCAAGGTGTAAGTCTCACTGACCATCCTCCTCAATGAGTTGTTGTTTCTGCCAAGGGGAACATGACGAGCCAGAGGACTATGATCTTCATCTCTTACCACTTTCACAATATTTTCCAAGTTATGCGATGGATACAAGATAGAATCATAAGCATGAACGAAGAGGTCCATAAGCCAATTTGTTAAAGCACAAGCTCAGATCGTTGAAACTAGCTCTTCTTTTATCCACAATAGCAGCTTGAGAAGAACTAATATTTTTTGGTGTTTTGTTGATTTGCTTAACCTCCTCGACGTTTCGGTGGCAGATTTTTTTGAACTTAGATTTTGATGTACTTATTGAGGCGCTAATAAAATCATTAAACGACAATATGTTGAGCATGCATATACAGTGTTTCTATTAATCAGATAAATAATATTATTTACGCTCGCATTCTACTCATTTTTAGCTAATCTTAATGTGTTTGTTGATGCATCAATAATAGGTAAGGTCACTATATAAAAGTGTACTTTCATCTTATTCTTCTTCACCAGTTTCGGCCGAGAAAGAAAACTATAGGAGGGGCAGTAGTAGTAGTAGTAATAAAGGGAAGAAAGTAATCGAGTAATAATGGCCCTGAGAGGCGTGAAAATGACGGAGGAAGTGTAATTGACGTGCATGACACTCAAGCATTGTCAACTGAGTCGGAAGAGATCTCATGGGTCTCTCTCCTCCTCGGCGTTCTTCTATTCATGCCTCGAATTAGAGTCTCTAGAATCAATCTTTGTGTTAGGTGGTTTTTCAGCGAGCTTTGGATGGATAACTTTGATGAATTGGTTTGTTAGGTTGGTAAAGTTATCGCTTTCCAGTCCTTTGATGGGTGATGTGAAGACTCCTCCAACATCAATGAGCCTGACTCTGATTCTTGCTAAATAAAGATTCTGTCATCTAATCTAGACTCCTTCTTAAGCTCTTCAGACTCCGTATACCACCATAGTTCCTAGCTCTTCTTCTCGAAGAGACAGTCCTGACCTAGACACAGCTACCTACAACTTCCTCATCTAAGGTCTCAACCTCCCTCTCTTTCATGAAACCTTGTCAAATACTTATTTCGTGTTATGACTGAACCATTGATGTTTGAGTCTTGCTTGTGTATGTAATGACTTAAAGCTTAAAGCCTTTTTTTTAAGTTGCAGTGCACACGTTAGAAAAAAAAAAAGAAAGTCCCGCTTCATGTTTTGCCTACTTCATCATTTCTTCAGCTCGATTCACCTTTGGCCTTATTTAAAGATCTACAACGAGGAGGAACGAGCAGCTTACCACCAATCAGTCCAGCATAGCATGAGGTTTTCGATTTAATCCTCTCTTTTTGATTTCTTCTATAGAAATGGGAGGAAAGTTCATCCCCTCGCTTTCATTCACAACGCATCAACATATCAGGCTTCCATGTGCAAGCTGATTGAGTACTGTTAAAGCTGTTTTTTTCTGTTATTTGGTGCAAATTTACATACGTAGAGGCTTCCTTGTTTGTTTTTTGTTTATAGCAGCTTGAGTCCTGCAGTTAACGCACTTCAAGATATTGCAGAGGGAAAACAAAATCCGGGTATGATTGAATGAATGATTCTCCTTATAAGTAAATTAACTACTCGTATGGATATTGTGTCTCTCTTTTTTATTTAAACCTATTGTGTGTTGAACAGTTAGCAATGCTGAGGGATGAAGCTGAGGCTCTGGAAGCACATAGACTTAAAGGAGCAGAGACAAGCCGATGAGAGGGACATGTCATGTAGTTAATGGTTCTGGGCAAAAGAGGATCCTAAGAGGAAGGAAATGTATAAAGTGCTTGCCTTTCTTCCTCTTTTGTGCATTGTTGAGCTATTTGGACATTTACTTTTCTTTCAAATGTTATCATATTCAGGCATCTTTTACTAGTTTACCCATCTGTAGCATTGTTGGATTTTGTTGTTCGGGAAGATAAAACTTTATTCCAAAAGTTTATTTTGTATCAATATATATATAATGTAGTAAAGAAAAAACGAAACTTGATTGCACATTGATGATGCTTCATTTGTAAGAAAGATTCAAGCTTATAGAGGGCAGTTTTGTATTCTGCAGAAAATACAATTCTTTTTTCAAACGTTTCTCTGATGGATGTTCAAATAAAAGTAATAACACTGACTTCTTCTTCTTCTTCTACTACCTCTTTGGAAACTCTAAATTAGTGAGGTCTAATGTGGGGGGTGGGGTGGGTCAGAGAGATTTGGAAAGGGGCTTAGAAGTGCAAGAAGAACAACAGTCGATGATCTTCCTGACGTCGCTTCGAATGGAGAGGAATGCAGAGAGGGAAGCGAGAAAGAGCGTTGGGTAGACACGAGCAGAGGAGTGGAACAGAAGAATGTCTCTAAGAAGACCCCAATAGATCAAGAGCGTGCCAATGAAGGTTAGTCTTCTGGGTTTGAAGATGCTGAGCAAGGCTCCTAGCAGACATAAACAGCATCCAGCAAACACCTGTGCAAGCAAGAAGAAAGCAAGATTAGTAGTTGTATATGATGGAGATAGAAAGCTGTAAAGAAGGGAAGCAAACCAACCTCTAGATGGCGGATATCATCGGAGGAAGAGGCTCTATTGAGCTGGTCGAAATGGTAAAACTTGAACAAGTTGTGATAGCTTGGGAGTGGAGAGCCACGGAGAAGAGACTTGGCAATGGCACCAGGATAAAGGAGAGTCTTGACAAGAGATGAAGGAAGGAGTTCGCTTCCAACCAACTGAGAGGATATAAACTCCAATGGTGACTCGCAGGTCTTGTTCCTGCACGCTACTCTGCAAATCCGACCACCCAACACAGATTGATAAAGAGAGAGAAGAATGCTCTCCGCTCAGAGAAACACAAAACAGAAAATGAAACACACAGTTGAGTTGCAACAGAAACTCACAAGGTCTTGCCCTATTATATATATATATACGAATCTAGAAATCTAATTTCATTCTAACAGAGAAACCCTAATGTCGCGCAACGCCATTTTCTGCGTCCATTAAATGAAAAGGAATGGTGGGTGGCGAAATGTATTACCGGAAGAGAGGAATCTGGAAGACGACGATTAATGCAAACAGAGAAGAAGCGACGACGGAGATTGACGATGCCCATTTCTTCGTAACCGCCATCCCCTTCGTTTCTGTTTTGTCAAATAACCCAAAATTTTAAAGGGGAAGAGGGAAAAACTCAGATAAATGAAAAAACAATTAACATGCGAAATGTTTTGATTTCATTATTTATGTTACCCAAAACTCTCCCCACGTTTTTCTTGGTCAACAGAAAAGCAAGTTTTCTTTTTGTCTTTTCTATCAAATTTTATAAATATAAAGTAATTAGGCGTACAAGGCAACATGAGAGCTAGGATTGAAGGTTTAGTCACTACTGGTGATTCTTTTCAGTAAGCACTCATAAGCAAAGTTAAACAACAACAAAGAGCATTTTTAAAGCCTCCAAGAATTTGATTGCTCATCGATTAAATACGTGTTTCTGCTATCCAAAGCAAAAAAAATGCCATGTTCATGTTTATAACTCAAGTAGATTTAGAAGATAAAACAAATTGTACATCGAGTTTTGTTCTGGTATGAGAGAGGTTTCACTGTTCCTGTCTTACAATTATACAAATAAGAAAAAGACTATGTAAGCTTACACTCTTTTTGATCATCACATACCAACACCGTTTGATTAAATCTTCAGACCACCGAAGTTTCCTATTAGATCAATCAACCTCAACCTGTCAGCTCCTCCATTTGCCCCTGTTATCCCACCACCAAAACCGTATTCACAATTCTGTTTTCTTTCGAACCGCTTTTCTATAATCACAAATCTCATCTTCAGGAAATGCGACAACAAGGGTCAATTCTTCACAATACACTTACACTCATCTATTAAAATCAGTTCTAAACCCTTTCATCAGTAATGATTAAATCTTTAGCAGTAGAGAAGGCAATAGTCAACGTTTCTGGTAAGCCATTGGTCACAGTGTTTAAATCTTGGAAAACACAATTATACAACAAGACACAAAGAAGAAAAGAGACTACTGACCCGAGCAATGTAGGGTTCTGCATCAGTTCGTTTGAGGAAATGCATAGAGTGACGTGCGAAATTTGTTGCCTTGTCATTCATCATAATTCCTTGGTCGTCGATATCTCCCACAACTCTGACCTTGATGTACGGATCTTTAGGAGGCACCATATCCTTCAAAGAAGCAAACACCAACAGAATAAACTAATTGATCTTGAGAAAGAAAAATCCAAAATGAGAGTTCGAGTTGAGGAGTGGGGAAAGAAGGGGCTTACGACGTTCAACTCGATGCCTGCTTTTCCCATGTAGGAAGTGATAGCAACGGAATGGTTCTTGAAATACTCCTTCTCGAGAGTGGTGAGCTTCTCTAGGATTTCAGGTGGAAGATAGGGAAGTTCAAGTCCAACTCTCCACGCGAGATCACGCACAATTTCTGCTCGATTGTGCCTGCACAAGGCGAAAATATGAAAACTGTGAGTGAAAGGAGTGTGTGGAACAGTTGTAAAGTGAAAAGTGAGAGGTAGTTACACATAGGACATGAGGCAGCGCTTGTTGCGGATCAAAGAAAGGTGATGAACGAGTGCTCCGTAGTGGTCAGCGTTTCTATTGTTGGGAACTTCCAACCCTTGTCGTTGCATTTTCCTCATGAGAGACTGGATGAGATGGTGATTCTGCTCGCATTCTTCGATTGTCTCATCAAAGAGCTTGCTCTGATTTTTGAAAAGAAATTCGAAATCAAAGTGGGTGGATATGATTGATGATAAATAGAAGAAAGAAAGAAAAGGGGATGATGAGATTACATTGAAAGGTTTGAGCTGACCCTTCTCCCCACTCGCAAAATCCTTAACCAGCTGATACCCTTTTCTCCCGTACATGATTGATTGTTCAATCCCTCCCCTCTTTTTTCTTTTTTTTTTTTTGATATCTATCATATTCAGGCAATTCATCAAACATCTGGTGTGCTTTCTAATAAAAACAAAAAGAAACACACAACTGCAAATTTATATTTCTGTGCGAATCGGATCTAATCTAATCGGGTTGTGGATTTAGTTGAAAACTGTAACGCGTAATCCAATCGCCAAGAGAATTAAAACCGTGAAAGTGAGAGATCTGATGAAAAAGTTAAAAGACGTACCACTCTATTATCATTCCCTCTGAACTAGGAAGGGTCGGAACAGCTCTCTCGCGGCGGCGGCGGTCAATTCGCACAAATATACAAAATAATATATGTTAATTCTCTTCTTCTTCTTCTTCTTCTTTTTCTAAAGGAAGGGTTGTGTGAATTTTTGGCGGGGGAAGAATTCAAAAGGTTTTAAGATCTACCGCCACTTCTTTTTTTTCCTTTTTATACACATACATACGTGTATGTATGTGTGTGTATATGGGTGTGGTGTGTAACGTGTGTTGGATTTTTTTTAAGTGATTTGTAATCTTCCCGTCTGAGGATAAGGTTACTGATGTTGTTGTGGTTACCATTTGTTAGTCCGTCTCTCCAGATCATTACAAAAATAACACAATCAATTGACTAATGACACTCAGCATATTTGGTATTCCATCAAATCTTCAGTTACGGATAATGCGCCTTTTAAACAAAAAAATATATATTAATTTAAAGCCACTTTGTTCGCATTTAACTTATACATAATTCAACATTTTTCGTCGATAGCCAGATTTGAAAGCTTCGCAGTGTAGATCTGCGTTGTAGCTTTTTTTTACAAAGAAGATTGGCCACACAAAATATGTTGCCCATATGCGAAAGCGGCACATGAGCGAATGGTTACTGTCCAGTGTCCACAATATGGATCATAAGCCATGCAACAAGATATTGCTTTTATCTTCTTTATGTTATTAAAAAATACAAGATATTGCCACGGAAATATTAAAAAATAATGCACACTATTCAAAGTTTTTATTTATATTTTGAAACTCTCAATGGATACATTATCAGCTCTATGTGGTTAATTATTTTAACCTCAAAGAATCAGTCATCTGCCGAGATCTGTAGTTTCGACTTTCAACATAACCAGACACAGCATCGATGGATTTCTTTAAGAAAAGAAGAACAGCTTATTCCATGTTGTGGACTATGTGTTTGCTGAAATTATGCGATGACCTATTCAAATGAAATCTTGATTTGGCAGGTAGATGGATAAAGCTCACGTTAAAATAGACTCTAATTTTCTACACCTACTCCCATAATTACCCGTTGCTTTGACCGGGTACTCTCTCTCCCGTTTAACTACGTAACAAAAACATTAATACAATAAAAATGGAACTCACGATAATACTAATTTGGTTAGAGATGTCAAAGAAGCAGGACGACTAAGAGATATAAATGTATGAAGGGGCACGACTTATTTTTAAATACTCGAGAAGATAAGAATAGGAAGCAATGAATCAAGTCTGAAACACTGTGATCAACCAACCAGTTTTAGCAAACATCCAAAAAACAAAAAAACAGAGTGAGAGGAACCTAACAACAAAGAAAGACGGAGAAGGAGGAGGAACAGTTACCGCCGCCATCCATGGCGGGTCTTCAGAGATCCAACATCTCCTTCCGACGACAGGGCTCTTCTGGTATAGTCTGGGACGACCGTCTCATCGCCGAGCTTAACAAACAAGCCAACGAGCACAAAGGCGAAACTGACGAACAGGAATCTCAGGAAGACCAGACTGCCGGAGGCGGAATCAAGCCCGTAAGAACCGAAGGGGGCATCGAGAGGAGTCGTTCAAACGGCGGAGGAGGAGCTAACCGCCACCATAGAAACACGGGAAGAGTGTCTCCGGCGGTGGATCCACCATCGCCAAGACTGTCGGCTTTTGGATGTTGCTCTGCTTTCGGGAAGAAACCGGTTAAACAGAGGAAAAGGCCCCCGAAACGCAGATCCAGGTAGGATGTAAAAAAAAGCAACGTAAAGAAGAGAGACACACAAAGAAAAGATAATATTACATATGCTAGCATTGTTAATTATGTCTTTTTTATTTTCTGTTTGTGCTTCTTTTGATTTAAACTTGTTTGGACGTGGACTTAGACGATGTTTATATCTGCTTGATTCCAATTCTTTTTGCCGTTCATCATCTTACTTCTGATTTCCCTTACCATGTTGCCTTGTTTTGGTTTCTTGAAAAAAAAAGAACAAAATTACAAAATAAAACAACTAATGGTCCTGTCAAGGATCATAATTTCCCTCTCGAGAGAGCTGGCGGCAGCACCTTGTGTTACTACGAAGCATGTTACAATCTCCACATAAACTGCAGACATCAAGCTGTTAACATCGAGAGAATCTCATTTTGTTTATGTTCAGGGAACTTCGGCTACAAATTAAGATGTTATACCATGATTATTCCAGGCTTTTATAGTGGTGTTCTTAGCTTCCGCTCTTAGTCGAAAAATATAAAAAAAATGTCAAATCATAAGTTAAGAACCTCAAATTAAGAGTCTGGGTTAATCAGAACATGATTAATGAAAATTCTTAGAATTGGATTCTTAACAGAATATAAGAAACTGTCATTAACTAAAAATACTAAAAACCGGTTATTAACTATAACCCCACCCTAAAATTCTACATTAACCATGCTCTCGTGTTCTTGACGGCCTTTTGAGCCCTAAACGTGACAACGCTTGGGTCAGTGTAACCCTTTTGATGTTAAAAGAGACCTTAGCTATCATCAATGGAAAGAGAGGCCCATAAGAATAAGTCAATCTTAAAAAAGGAAGGGTCATAGGAGCGACGAAAACGACAGTCAACTAGTCAAGAATGATGCCATTCGGGGGCTTATCTCCTCCTCCTCCTAGTGTTCTAAAGCTTGTAGCCTTTGAAATTTTGCTAATCTAATCAAATTGTTAGGTCTGATTTTATTGTATGCCTTTCCTTTTTCCAAAGAGAACATTTGATTTGATGCTTATTTTCCTATTTTAATATAGAAACGTATTATAGTATATGATCTAGTTGGATTGGATATATAACTAGAAAGGGAAGAATAAGTTTCATGATTTCTTTTAACTACTTGCTGATATTTTCTTTGCTATGTTACTGGCTTGGGTTTAAGTGGATAAGTGATGATAGGATATGATATGATTCTACTTTTACATAATTATATCTAAACTTCATATTATACATTCGATCTCTTGTTAAATTATTCCTTAACACAAATTCCAAGTTGTTTCCGTAGGGATGAAAAAAAAGACTCAGGTGATGGGATAACAAACAATCCTATAAATACACCCCCAAAATCATAAACACTCACCATATTATCAAAAACATCAGATTACCCTACACATAAACACACATAAAGAGCAGGAAGATGAATTCTGTACAACAACTTCCTGTGCAGTTACGTAATGGTACCAACTCCAAGAAGGTTACTACAGAGAAGAGAAGCTCGGTGACGATTCCTTCAAGCGGCAATAATAAGCTAGAGAGCAAGCCAACGATTCGTGATCATGACGTGGACAAATGCGCAGAAGCTTTCATCCAAAACTTCAGGCGACAGCTTCTTCTTCAGGGCGATGATTGATATATAACATATGTACATATAAAAAGAGATTATGTCTCATGTGTGATTCCTTAACGCATCTACATTTGACCTAGCTAGATTTGCATACTTTCAAGGTTTCAATTGTGCTATAAGTAACATCATTTAAATAAATGTCACCACAAATGTTGGAAGCAAAAAGAAAAAGAGAGTTTGGTTTCTCAACTAAATGGAACAGAGATATAGAGGCTAGAGTGAAGCCAATGGTCATTTTCCCGGCTAATGGAATCACATCAACCTCAACAGAGATACTTATTACACGCATTGCAATATATTAACATACAAGTGAAAGAGACTAGAGGAAAGCAAAGGATCATTTTCCATGCTGAAATAATCACATTAACCTCAATAGGGAGTCTTATTACACGCAAATATTAACACATACAAGTGAGAGAGACAAATTAAAAATGTTACACGCATGTGTTATTAACAAATTATCGACCAAACAGTTTAGCTAGATAGGAAGGGAAAGGACAAGAGTCTAGGGGTGGATCTGAGGTGGCTGGGCTAGCTGGTGGATGTTGACACGAGAGCATGAACGAGCAATATCTCCTGCAAGAGGCACGACGGGGAGGCTGTCGCAGTTGCAAATCTCAATCATGAAGCCATCAGGATCGTGGAAGAAGAGTTGGTCGACTTGGATTCCACCTTCTTCAACCACTGCTCTCACGTACTCTATTTCCATTTCCTTGAGCTTTTTCTCTACCGCCCCCATGCTCTCACACTGCAAATTCAACAACACAAAAAAAGTTGTCAAAATTGAAATAACTCCGCTCTGTTTAACCCTTCTCTATTCTATTCTGTTATATTACTTCTATGTCAAGTAAACTGATATGGTGTCAGATTTCACCTATTTACCCTCATAAATACAACCACAGTGGCAACTAAATATCTATAACATAAAGAATAGAAGGGGAAATGATAAAAGGAGAAAAGAAAAGAATAACCTGAAAAGAAATGTGGTTATCCTTGGGATTGATCTCAGTTTTCTTGAGTAATTTCTCAGGCTCTGTAGATTGCAGGAGATGAATCCCAACTCCATGACCAAACAACCTACTCATTCACACACACAAAATATTTAAAAGATCATTTTGAAAGTAATTATACAGAAATACTGAAAGTAAATATAAAATATGTACCAGGCACCATCAAAATCAAAAGAGCCAGGTCTCCTGATCGGGAGAAAGCCTAAAACGTGCTGGTAAAATCTCATGGACTCCTCCACGGATCGACACAGAAGAGATATGTGGTTCAACGACTTGAGATGGAGTGGGTTTCCCGTATTTTCTTTCATTTTAATTCACCGGACAAGCAAATCAAACCAAAACCAAGAAATGATCAAAAAGCAAAACAGAACACGAGAGTTTCTTTCTCTTGGAAATTTTAAATCCGGAACCTACGGACTTTGCAGTTAATAGACGAAGGGTGGAATGATCGATTATAACAAAGAGATTGATGTATTGTACACGTGTCTGTATGTAATATGTGTCGTGATCAAGTAACCCACGCAACTTAATCTTTGAACTGATGGCGATCATCTTGCCCTTTTGTTTGTATCTATCACTATCCTTCCTCGGCCATATCATCACCACCATGTGTTTTTAACTTACCACTGAGATTCATGGTACTATAACGCCTGCTTTTTTTTTTCTTTTGAACTCCACATAGTACTATAACGTCTGCTTATGATGTCATAATCTTTATTGAACTCTGCACCTTCAACTCCACATTTTATTATTTAGCATAAGAACACGTGTCAAAGTCTTACAAAATCCTGTCCTTTTGAATGTTTGATAAAACAACAATTCAAATCAAACATTGTTTGCTTTCTCATTTTGTGGTCTTCAACACTGAAAAAAATTATTTATGTAATTTATTTTCATAATACAAAGAATATCGTGTGTGGAACTTCTTCTAAATTATCACCGAAAAAGATTTTATTCATGCCTCTGTTTATTCCTCTACTGAAGCAGAAAAGTATATGCTATTGCTGTTACGGAACTGCTCATTCATTGTTTGAGCCACGTGTGTGCATCCCCAGGCTAATGATATGTTCACAAATCTGCGAGTGTCGTATTGCTCTGGACCTGAAATCAAAAGAGGACATTAACCTCTGGTAAATAATATGTACACGCAATGCAAAACTCTGATTACTGAATATATCCATGACTTACTCAGCATTAATCGGAGTTTCCCAATATATCCATTGTCCAATTCCGCCACAACTATACAAAGAGAAACTCAGGGGTAATAAAGAAAAGAGAATCCTCTGGCCCCGCAATAGTCGTGTAAAACGTAGCAAAACAATTGTTCTACTACTCCATGTAAACAATTACAAAATGGACTTAAGGGGGAGCAACTGTTTTGAGCTGAACGGAGGAACTCGTTTGTGAACTAACTCCATAATCAACTTTGCTTGATCAACCTGACCTTTCTTCACAAGACCGTCCAGCAACACACCAACTGTGTCCAAGTTCGGGTACCACTTCTTTCTCATACAATCCTTACACATGGTATAACCCAAATCAAACTTTCCCGCCTTACACAAATAGTGAATCATCGTCTGGTAGATCTTCACATTGGGTTTGTAACCTCTCCCATGCATCGCTGTATAAACTCTTTCTGCCATTTCAGGGAATCCCGCTACAAAAAAACCTTTGATAACCATGTTATACGTCACGTTGTCCGGTTCCATCTGGAGTTTTGGCATCAACATCAACAGATCATTTGCATCCCAAGCTCTTCCCCTGTTCACAAGAAACTGAATCCTAACATTAAAGGTAGTGAGATTAGGCCTACAACCCTTGAGCACCATATGGTTCCACAGTCCATTTCCAACCACATACCTATCATGCTTGTAAAACGCGGATATAAGCGTAGTATATGTAACTACATCTGGTTTCAACCCATAGTTCTCCATCTCCTTCATCACCAGAGACGCCTTGTCAAGAAACCCCATGTCACAGACAGATTTAATGGCAATGTTAAAGGAAAACGCATCCATTACAACCCCATACTTGGAGGGGACATGGAGAAGGAAGTCGTGGATGGAGTGGAGATCAGGTTTTAAAGTCAAGACTTTAAGAGCGGCGTTGAAGGACTTAACGGTCCTCTTGCAGCCGTATGAATCCATATTGTAGAAAGTATCGAGGGCGTGCTTGGTCATCCCAGCCTTGCCGTATAACATGATAATCCTAACGATAAAGCCCTCGCGCCTACCTTGTGGAAGTGTCTTCTGATGCTCAAGCAGTTCCTCGATGAAATCAAACCGACGTGCCCCGGCTAATCTTGAAACCGTGTCTTCAAAAGCAAAACGATTCTCAATCACCAAGTGGTTAGTGGCGTTAGCTTTGAAGAGGTTGAAGAGCTTGTCAGGGTCTCGCTCAGATTTAAGCTTGACAAGGGCAGGCTCGTTCTGATTGGATTCAGCGAGGCTGGTGGAGGCAACACCAGTGGCTATAGAGGAAGAAGAAGAAGAAGAGCAGAATCTGCGAGTGAGTCGCAGAGATAGCATGATCCCTCGAGGCTAAACATGCCCGTTTACTGAACCTGACAACAACATGTAGGTTCCCCCCCAAAGCTTCGGTCTTTTTTGCAATTTGTAAGATTTACGAATCAGCCCAAGCAATACCAACTGAGATGAATCCAAATCTATAAACCCAGATTCGAAGAGAAAGAGAGAAGATTTAATCAAACCCTCCTCATGACATCTCAATCGTAAATACCTAAACCCCCCAATGCGATTCAACAGAAGAACTCCGACCTCTCCAGCTGGCTATGATGTTACGTCGGAAAAAGAAGAGAGCTTTCGATCTGAGGAATTGGAGGCTAACGACGGAACTCACTGATTTGAGACAAACCGAGGAGGTTTAAGGTTTTTGCTTTTTGGGTTTTGAGACAAATGTGAAAAAAAAACAGAAACAGAAGTTCAGTTACTCTTTGGGCTCTAAACATCTTCTTGGGCTAGCATTATTATTAAGGCCCTTTTAACTTCAATTCTTGTTTATTTCCAGCATTGCCCCTGATTTCGTCGCATTCCCTCAATTTACATCTCAACTTTCAGTTTCGTACAAAATTAAATAAATGAGTCAATAGGGTTCACTGGATGATACAGGAGGATGGTCGAATGGTGCCTTGAGTGGAGCCTTGTACAAAACTGCAGAGAGAGGTGACAGAATCAATTCCATTGGCTGGAGACAAGTCTATGTCTCTCATGAACACCTTGGAACATGCATTCTTCCCTGAACACTCCAGCTTCATTGCCACCTCTGTCCTCGACGTTCCACTCATCTTCATATATTTCACTTTCTCTATGTGTACTGCCTTTTCCTGATCATATACACAAAAAAAACTTAGTTTCATTTAAATCTTTTAACTTGTTAGAAGAATATACTTACAGTCTGAACGCAATTAGGAGCACAACCATAGAACTGATCAATGATGATGGGATTTTTTACGGAAGTGAAACGAATGTCAAAGAATTCTATTCCACGCACGTATCCAGTTCCTCCAGGCCACGTCTTGATTCGAGCTCCGTTAGTTGTTCCTGTGAAGTTAACGTGAGCCACACGTATGTCTTCCACTGCTACCTCTGTTCCTCCTTTACCTAAACTCCCAACGCTGTTTCACATTTCTTCATCTTATTAGCTTCTTCTTCCTTTTTTTGTCTATATATTTTAATTTAATTGCGAGGTTGATCATGCAAATTTTAATCACCTCACACCGTGACCAGGTCCACAGTTGACAAAGGTAACACTCAGATTATGTACTTGATCTCCTATCGACACACAATCATCACCTATATTTGATAAATGATAATTAACGAGCAAATAACTAGCATTTTAAATCTTTCTTTTGTTTGTCAACAATGATTATTACTAAATAAACTTACCAGTGGCGAAGTCGGAATGAGTAATAGAAACGGCGGAGGAAGATGTGATGTGGACACCGTCGGTGTTAGGGCTAACCTCCGGAGATTTTATTTTGATGTCTTCCATATGCACCTTTTGGCTTCCCATCACAAGAACATGTGATTGTGCACTGTTTCTAAATCTCAAACTCTTCAGTATTACATTTCTGCAATTGCTGAATATCATCATCTACAAGGACAAACAAAAAAAAACTATATAATTCACACATTCCTCCAAGTTTTTTTTTTTTTTCATTTTGTTTCATTAAGTAAAAAAAAAACTAACCGTTGGTGCAAGCCAGATGCAATTCTGAAAATTAGATTGAGATGATCAGTTAAAATGGTGTATATATATAATAAGCCAAGAAAAAAAAAAGCAAAAAAAATGGGGATTAAATATACTGTATTACAGGTCCGGGATGGTCTCTACAATGAATGTCCCACCATCCTTTGCCTTGGCCGTCTAACAAGCCACGTCCAGAGATTACAAGACCCTCCACTCGATCGAATATGAGCCATGGTATTATCCTGTTCTCTCCTTTTTGCCACTTGTTTGGATCACTCTGTGCTTTCATCTCTCCATCCATCTATATAACATAGAAAACTTAATTGGAGGCTTTACTTAGTTATACTGTAAAAGTGTCCATGTAGAGGAAGGTTTACCGTGAAAAGGAGAGGTTTGAGTTTGCAAGGACCCCTGAAGTGGAGAGAGTTAAGCAGGAACGCCTTCCCTTCCGGTACATATACACTTCCCATTTTGGAGCTTTCGTTACAAGCGCTGTCCCACGCTTTTTGGAATGCCTTTTTTTTTGTCAAAATATGTTTAGTAAAAGCTAAACTTTGTAATTTAAGCTTATTTTGATATATACATTACACCAAACCACTTACAGATGTATCATCTGAAATTCCATCCCCGATAGCTCCATATTTCATCACCGATTCACCATAGCTTAACCAGGGAAATCCTGAAACTGCAGTGAATACGATCAAAACAAGATCCTGCCAAACAAATCAAGTTTTAGCTGTTAAAATCAGGTTTAATTTTTATAGAGAGAGAGAGAGATAGAGAGAGTCAAAAGAGTCTTACCATTTTGACAAGAAACGAAGATAACCAGAGTTGAATATATGAATCATTTCATATTGTCTTAAAGCATATATAAGCATATATCATAGGAGGTTGATTCCTCACATTGATAACATAACAGCATATGATGTGTAAATGCATGCACTTTGTTTGGTTTTTAAGAAAAAGACAAAAATCTTAACCTGGATGTATATACGAGCATCAACGGATTCTATGTATGCATTTAATTTGTAGTAATAGGGAGATCATTTTGCCTTAAGTTTTTTTCCTTTAATACCAATCCGTTTGAGTTTGTAACAGCCACAAGAAGAACTTAATGATTTTCTAGTTTATCCCACCCAAACAAAATTCAAGTGTGCATTTCTTGTTATTTTTTACAATTACAAATTTGACAAGTTTTCTAAATTATGAATGTACTTGAATTAAGATTAATAGGTGAATACTGATTTTCTATACTTGACCCAAACAAATCAAACATTCACTTGCTATGTATGCCATCTGTTTTATCACATATACAACGTTTCTTGTTTTACCATGAATATTCATGATTCAAGAATCCTTCACCAACATTTTACTTTGCTTTTGCTTGATTCAATCCAAGAACGACTGCAGCCAATTGACCATATTCTTCTCCAGTGAAAGCCGCTTGATCTTGTCTTTGTCTGTGCTTCTCCAGAAGTCTGTGCACCAGTAATGCGTCTTAACTACTCGATTCTGAAGCAGTCCGAGAAACAATACGAAATTTTGGTTTAACCTTCCAAACGTTTTCATCAAGATAAAAACATGTACATATTTATGCATTGGAGGTTTCCCGCATACAATCTTTGACAGCAGCGGTGATGATAAAGATGGCGTCTGCCACTTGATGAGATCCAAGCACCAGAAAAGCAGTGATTCAAAATACAGAAAAAAAAATCTAAAATAAGTAAGAAGAGAAGAGTCAAATAAACTTACAAGCAAGTTCATCGGACCAAGAGTCCCTATGGGAAGAATCATGCTTTTGTGCTGTTGCCAGACTGTAATTAAGACTTAAGAGATCACCACGAGTATTATTTATTTTTGCATTGGGATTCTAGACTTGAAAATCAAGCTAGCATTAGGTCAACAGCAACGTTTTTCCAAAGTACTAGACTACTAGTAGTATTAAACGTAAAGAGGCTTTCGGTTTGTCCGACAAACTTTAGCTATCTTCGATTAGTCGTCATTTGGACCAATTGGCATCTTTCGACATGTCTCTTGCCTCCCCTCCCCCACACACATACATCATCGTTCGAGATGACCACAGTCACATCCTATTAACCAACTCCCATCTTGTTTCATTTTTTGGTATCTTCGTTTTTTATTAATTTTAACTAAAGTTCACAATGAACATAACTAAATTTCACAGGTTAATTAATACAAATACAAATCGGCTTTACTAATACAAAAAAAACCCGACTATGGTCTATGGAACTGAAATACAGTATGTGATAGTTTTCTTAAGAGTATTTTACCTTAGATATGAGGCCCAATAACAGCAAATATACGATGAATGGAGTGTCTAACCATAAAACTTCTGTATAACAACACAAGAAGATCCTGCAATATTAACTGCAAGGTGGTGGTCTAGTGGTAGGCGAGCTTTGGGGCAACCCGGGTTCGAAGGCACCCCACTACATCTTACTTTGTGGCCACATGTATATGGGTTTATCTTACGGTCCATTTGAATATCTGGAATGAGGATCTATCTGTGGGCTGCACCATCCATTTGGGGATTAGTCTGGACTCGGCCATGGGTCTAGGATATCTCCAAAATTAAAAAAAAAAAAAAAGATCCTGCAATATTGGAGTTAAAAATAATAATTTTTCCCAGAGGCAAAGCTTTTTATAGTATAACAACTTTTTCATGTGCCCAACCATGTTATCTATTAACACCCATGAACATTATAAAATAATACAATGTTAGCTTATGAGAAATGGTCGTAAGAATACTGTCAGTTCTGAGATATTCATGGTCCAATATGAAATTCAAAAATGAGGCCTTTAAATAATACATATAAAAATTCTCATGTCTTAATGGCACAAAATGAAATTTTAGATTCTTAGGTAAGATTCCGAGAATTTTCATATAGGACTTTAGTATATTAGTTGGTCTATTGTCGTCTGGTATCCAGACCATTTCAAATTTAAGTAATAGAATAATAATTTTTTGTTGTAAAAAATACATATAAATTTTGTTGATAAAATTCAAATTTATAATTAAAAGTTACAATATCTTTAAAAATAGTAAAAAATTATGAGTTCTTAAAAATTGATATTCTTTACATTTTTTCCTACAAATATCAATTTCTCTAAACACATTCATAATCAAGGGTTTTGATTATATCTCTTTACGTAGAAAACAATTATGTTAAATCATTATAGTTATTTAATCTACTCACCAAATAACACAAAAAAGTTATATAAAACTTAATTAATTTATCGAACATATTAACACATAAACAAACTGATATGTTAACAAATAACAACAATGACAAAGTAGGTCCTAAAGCTTTTAAATAAATAGTAGGTCTCATACGAATGTATCGCATGTATGGGGTCAAACCCGGGCCTGCGTAAGAATGTTACATATTATTTCATTCCTTAAGCATCGTTATGCCTATACATTGTCAAATCAATCAGGTCAGTTTAAGGTATAATTCGAAACGTAAAAGACAACAGAATACTGTATAATTCTCCGTTACTTATGTTTTACATCTTCTCAGTCTATTTATACCTTTTTTTTTGTAAACTAGTCTATTTATACATTAAGCATATATATATATATATATATATCCATGTTATATTCTCGAATTGATAACTTGGTCCATAAATGATAAAATTCTGGTGTATATATATTTTAATGGTTAACTCAACATCATTAATAGGATGTCAATATTGTGGTATGCTACACATATATTAGGGGCAGAGGCAAGCCATGGCATCCTATATTCAATTGAGATATTTATAGTAACTAAAGGTAAATCCTATTGATTAGCTGATGACTTTATATATTCGTATATGTTATGTAACCATGAAATAATAAATGTCAATACTAATATTTGGAAATACATTTAATGTAAATCTTTGCTAAGTAGGTATTTCCTTACATGGTACAAGGTTGATTTACATGTTACTTAGCCATCAAGTTAAATCTTCATTTTATATATATTATAAACTAATTATTACATTAGGTTTTATAACTTAGGAAGTAATTGAATACAATAGAAATCTTGAATATTTGTAATTAAGACCAAAGATACGCCAATATCCCCCTATGTAAAGTCTATTCATTGTGTTAGGATTCTGCCATTTAGACCATCATTTAAAAAAAAAGAAACTCAAAAACTCAATGTGCATACTGAAATTCGATGGTTCAATACTTTACAGAATTTGACATATTTGGTTGATAAAAATATACATATTTACTAATAAATATTGTTATTATCATTATTTATTTAGATAAAATTTACTAAATATTGTTATATATATATATATATATGATTTCTTTAATCATTTACATCATGTAAAAATTTAAATTAAACTTCAGAGGGGACACTGCACTGATCATCTAGTATGTATTTTTTTTTCATCACATCTAGTATGTACTACTATTAATTGTGCAGAAAGTGTGTATGTAATAGTACTAACATTTATCTCATTCTCTATTAAATCGATTCTTTTTCATTAAGAAAACTAACTAGACATGGTTTTAATTTCACTTTTACGATCGACATGCAATCAATATACAGCCGAGCTGGCCAACGGGAAAAGGGGACAAGCTCTTTTCCCATGCAAATGCATCTATGCAGATTCACACACGTGTATATATATATATACCAAAGCATTAGTATATGCCTATGTAACACAGGGTTTGTGTGTTTGAGAAATATTGAAGAAATGGTCAAGTCACTAAAATATAAACGACGTGGGTTGGGAGCTGCATTTCTCATTGTCAACATCTTCTCTTCTCTCATATCTCTACACAGCATATCTGGTATATTTTCAAATCCCGGATATAATTTTCCCTCAATTAAAAAAAAACTCCTTTATGAATTCCTCTCTGATTTATATGTCCAACAGTACAAGCAGGCGCACGTGATCAACAACTAAAGAGGAGGGAATCGGTTACTGGTTCAGAGCCTCCCGCGTGTGGAAACAAGTGCCTGAATTGCAAGCCTTGCCTTCCTTATCTGTTTGACATTCATGGTGCTCATGATGATGATGATCGTGAACCATACTATCCGGTAAGATGGATGTGTAGATGTCGGGAAAAGATATTTGTGCCTCACGAATAGTACCACTACCTATATTATTTACTTAGTTCTTGCGTTGCTTATCATGGATGTTCATGAATCACGATGTTCCATGAATGATGGTTCATCGTTAACTTTCTTCTTTTTTTTTGAAAAAAGATCATCGTTAACTTTCGAGATTAAACATATCTTTTTATTTATAAGTATGTGATTTCATTATAACCAAGACAATGATACAACGAGATACATACACTTAGCCATGAATGAACAAAGTCTTATGCATCTATGGAAGCTAATTAAAGCAGGGGTCTGTGAAAGCCCCCAAAAAGATAAAAAGGATATTCACAGACATAGAAGGTTCAATCAAATCCAAATGCATCAATTGAATCTTGACAAACTAAATCCTAAGCATCAACAATTCTTCCAATAGATCAAAGCTTGACATTTATTTTTAAATGGAGGGAGTAATATGTTTCATCGTCTCGAATTTTTTCTGGTAATGAAAAAAAATTGTGTGATGATGTGTTTGTGGGCACCAACCTGGTCCTGTATCCATACCATGCATGTTGAATGAAGCACCATTCACATGCATGATAATTTTGGGTCTGAATTTAAATGGGCCTACGAAGAGCAGCCGTAGTAGAAAATATCAGAATATGGGTAAAAGCTACATATTCCAATAACAGAGTTTAAGTAGATACGCTGAAATACGTAATTATAAACTGCATTACATTTAATTCACAAAAGAACAGTGTCTCCGCCAGTTGATGAAAGCGTGGATGATGATGATGGACGTGAAGCCTTCAGATCTCTCGTTCTCTCACCGCTTGCCATATTTAACGTATCCATTCCTCAGCTAAAATCTAAAAAAACGTGTCGCTAATTGTCTCGACCTGAGATTAAAACTGTAGCTGACAGTTACGTTTAGAGTTTGTCTCCATCTCATGCTTCCCCCAGCACCGTCAGTTTTCTGTAAAAAAGTTGTACCGATGAGAACAAAAGAGTGAAATGTGGATCCCACATTTCCCATGTGGTGTGCTCAATGTGTCAAAGCATCAGAGGCCAAGGGTTTTCTACGATCTTTATCTATCAGTCTATGGTCCCGTATAATTATTTCACATATTTGTTTTTCTCTTGGCTGGAATATATATATGCGGCTTGCCATTATATAAAGACCCCCCCCCCCCCCCCATTAGACTAGAGATTATACACATTATCAAGAGACTCATGCATGATCGGTTTTAATTGAATGGAGTTTTTATTAATATAAATATTTTATTTTGATTAACCGAGTGACCATCATCATGTTACTGAGAACCACATCTGCTCCAATACTGAACTCATGGCTACAACAACACTGCTCGAGAGATTCGTCACCGGAGCCGGAGTCACTGCTCCAGCCCCGAAACAGATCGTTGTCTCTTCTCTCTTCAAAGTGCATAGATGAACACGCTGGGGAGATGCTGCACCAATCTCTCTCAGCTTACCACGGGGAAAGTGTGCTTAAATCAAGTTACAACGAACATGACAGCAGTGACGTAATACCACGCAGGCAACGAAGGTCATCGCTAGATGAAAGTTCCCATGGGACAGCCTACAATAGAAAGATTTTGGACCCGTCCTCCTCGACCTTTTTAACACAAAGACCGTCCTCGAGCTCTGGACTGGAGGATCTTGTGATGGGTGGTGGTGGTGGTATGGGAAGCAGCGGCGGCAAGATCTGTAACGGCGGAGATGACAGTGGAAGCGGTGGAAGTGAGGACGCCACCGATGTGTATTACCGGGAAATGATCAACTTGACACCTGGAAATTCGCTTTTGACCGGAAACTACGCCAAGTTTTTGAAAGAGGTACATTTTTATTTTGAAAGAGGTACATATTGAGTAATGAATATTTGTAAAACAGAGAAAAAACAACACAAAAAGAAATTTAGCTAAGCCTTTTTAAAAAATTTCTTTTAATCACGATATTTTACATAGGATCTTTAATACAGAGGATATTTTAGTGGAGTTGTGTCACAAAGAAAAGATATTTTGATGGAAGATATCAACGTAAAAAGTGTGTATTGCATGGATATTTGAATATGATCACAGGTAAGAGGAGACATGAAGAAAGCAGAAGAGTATTGTGAAAGAGCAATTTTGGGGAACACCAATGATGGAAACGTTCTCTCTCTATACGCCGATCTCATTCTGCAAAACCACGGCGATCGTAAAAGAGCCCACTCTTATTTCCAACAAGCTGCCAAAATGTCCCCAGAAGATTGGTAATCTTTTACAAGATCTACCTTATGTAAGACTTACATAAGGATAATTGATCAAAGACTTCATAACAATTAATATAATGGTGCAGCTATGTGCAAGCTTCATACGCAAGGTTTCTGTGGGATGAGGAGGATGGCGAATATGAAGAAGAAGAAGAAGAGCTATGGAGTGATGAAATTGGCCACATGCCTCCAACTACCATCTTCCGTGATTTTCTCAAGCACGCTCCTATTTCCACAACATCCTAAAGCACATATGTACACCTTCCTATTATATATTAGTATCTTAATGAAAACTATACTGTATGCATGTTTAATACACATGCAAATGCAATATGCGTGTATAATATACATGTTACGAAAAAGTTATATGGTTTGTAGTCTGCACACTTAAAATAAAAATGGCTATTTTCTCTATCTATGTTCTTCTGTCTTTGACAACTAAGTTCCACGGAGGAACTGACATAAGATCGATTTTTTTACATCACCAAAGGTTGCCAACCACAGATATTTTGGAGCAAAAACTAAAACCTTAATTCCATATTTATCCGGAGTTGGACTATTAAATATACTTGGGCCTTAACAATCAGAAAATGTGGTATATGGTGTGATGTTCATCATGGATCCACATCTATATACTATATTAAAAGGTGAATAACAAAGCCTCTGAGCGTGTCCACGTCAGATTGGAAAATCAACCAGTAATGTTCAACGATTTGTCCACGTCATGGCCGGGTTTTAATTTCGTCTCTCTCCTTTCGAGTTTCTCATCTTCGATTCCTCTTCTCTCCTATCCATTTCGTCGATCAAAGAACCACCTCTCCACTATCCCCTCTAATCAAACCTTCGTGTAATCAAAGCTCATTCAATGTTCCTTTTCGTCTTCTTCTCTATCAATCTCTCCATAAACCATTTTTTCATATTTTGCTCCGATTAAAATCAATAATATCCTCTCAAGAATCCACGGCTATGGAATCCAACGGAAAATCTCCAGTACCCAGCGATCCGAAGCCGAACCGGAAGCCCCTTTCCTCCTCCGTGATTTCGATGAAACCTTAAGGAAAGTCCGTTGCAACTTCCGAGATCGCAATCAAACCAGACAGAAAAACCGATGTTTCCTCTGCAATTCCAAGATCGCGATCTTCCTCCGCGCACGGTGACGATGTGAGAATTATTGCTAAAAAAATTAATCACATCAAATAATGGCAACCAAAGCGGTTTTATCCACCAGCAAGCAAGGCTCCAATGGCTCAGTTCAAGAACGATGTCTCCCCTGTCTTCATTGTCCGAATCTCTTCTCGCCGGAGAATTCTTTTGAAGGTTATCATCCTCGGTGATAGCCGGTGATTTCCTATCCTCTTCTCTTCTTTTCAATTTTGATTTTGTCCACTGATGAAGAGATTATGATGTTTTTTCTTTTGTGTCAGGGTTGGCAAGCCATCGTTAATGAATTCGTGGCTCCAGCGGTCTGCTGAAATCATATTCTTTATTGTCCTTTTCCCCGCCTTCAGATACATATTCTACCGTCCTCGCCAGTGGAGCTCAAACGTCTCTTCCCCTTAAAGTTTGGTCACTTCTTCGGTTGGCCATGAAGGCATTCAGGTATGCTACAGTTTGTAAATCGTTTGATTGATATGTACGTTAACGAGTTTAAATCCCAACTTTCCGAAACAAAGAGAAAGGTTGTACTTTGGCATCTTCTGGTGGTCTTTCAAGAGGAGAATCAAATGATTGACCTGAAACCGCTTGATGTTCTCTTGACTATTTATCTTGGCTTTTTATTTGTTACTATTTTCTTAAAATCTTTTAATAGTTTTTGCAGCTTCTGGAAGCTCTTTTTTTTGTGGAATGTAGGCAGCAGCCAGAACAGAGAGACTATGGTAACAAAAGGTATTACAAACTCAAACAACATCAAAGAAGCCAAGTATAACAACTCATCAGCATTTGCTTATACGCTTTTTCTCTTCTTAACGAGCTTCTACGCTATATCAAATCCAATTCCACTGGTTCGTTGGTCGGTACGTTGCAATATGGTTTAGAGCTTCTTTGAATCATAACTGTTGTGCGTTTTCATGTAGATGACAGTGTAACAGAGATAACTACAAATAACTGCCCAAAAGACCTTCTTTGATTGGCTTATGAACCTGTTTCTGATCATTAAATACCAGGCTGAAGCAACAAACCTACTGAAGAAGAAGAGTATCTTGGAAAGTTGGTATTGCTGTTTGGAGATTCAGATCTCTAACTCTCTTCCTTTGACATGAACTAAGAAAAGCTGAGCTTAACAACTACGCTCGCAGGTAAGCATATAAAATGAAAACTTCACATGTAAATGAATGTCTTTTCGCTTTAACATGTGTTCAATTTTGGTTTCAAAGGCTTCCAGGATTGCCTCGATCAATATCAAGATATCCAACATTCAGAAGACAGTTAACAACAGAACACTTCGGAAAAACTTTGAAGTTATGTTTGAAGACATTCAGATATCCCTCTATATAGATTGTTTGTATATATGATATATGTGCTGATCGAAATGGAACTTTTTTTGCAAGTTGCTATGTAATATGATGGCTTTCATGGAAATAAGATTCTTGAGTTGCAAGTTACTTATTATTGTTGATTGAATCACTTTGACTGAAGAAATATCCAACGTGTTGAATGATATATGAAATGTAGATGGACATGTTGTGGGATACTGGAGGTACGCCTTAAGGAACACGTAACTGATAATTTATGCCACATTAACGTTAATAATTTTTTATACATTTTTTATTTAATAATGTAACTGATTAATTTTTTGTTTAAAGAAATAGTACCGCTAAAAAAATTGTATTCATAAAAACTAATTATTTTTGATTATAATATACACACAAAACATATTCTTTTTTTGTTTGCAAAGCTATATAGAGGGAAACAAACGAAGTATGTATGTTTGTAACAAGTTTCAAATGCTTTTTACTTTTACAAATCAGTGACTGCAAAAATAAGAATAAAACATCACCTATATTCATATTATCAGAGGTATAAAACATAAATAATAATTGAGACATGATCATAAATTAATCTACAATTGATCATAAATTAATCTTATTTCACTTCAAGATAAACAATTTAGTAATACTACTTTAAAATGATAGTTATCTTTATTGCTGAATATTTTTCAAAAAAAAAAAGAAAACTAAAAAATTATACATAATATGAACATGATGGGATATTGAAATAATTCAAATTTAATATAAAATAAGATAAAAAAATATAATCATAATGCATTTTAATCTGTCATACTATAATTACCATTAAATAAAATAATTCAAAAAAATTGAGAGGCAGTTTTGTTATTGGTCATCTACAAAATACAATTACTATCTATATATACATTTGAAATTATGATGTTTGTGAAAAATATGTTCTGTTAATCTGTTTGCTAAAATGCCAAAAATCTAAATTCATTAAAATATATATGAATAATTAAATAATTAATTAATTATCAAGCTTTTTACTATCAGTAGAAAGGCTACATCATTGTAATGATATCATCTCCACTACAATGATTATGAGAAAGATCAGACGAAAGTAAACAATCTTTTATGCTCTGTTTCATTTCTTTTCTAAATAAAAAGACAAATCTTCACATCTATAAATCACAAGAAAGATAACCAATTTATTATAAAAAATACTCTTTTAAAAATCTTTGGTGTTCTTTGTTTCAGACTTCAATGCGACTCCAAGGAACTCCTGAACTCTGCAACTGTAGTTGTACTGGTGGTGGCAAACCCCTCTTTCTCCATCCATCTTTGTCGTGTTGGGGAACAAGACCGATGTTGACGGTAGCAAGAGCCGAGTGGTGAGACCCTTTGCTTCTTCTTAGTATCTAAATTTTGGTTATATGCTAGAGGCATCCTACATGTTGTCAGGTTTCTGACAAGAAAGCAAAGGAATAGTGTGCTTTTAAAGGAAACATTCCTTACTTTGAGATATCAGCTAAAGAAGGATTCAATGTAGACGCGGCTTTCGAGTGCATTACCAAGAATGCCTTCAAGAATGAACCTGAAGAAGAACCGTAAGTAAACCAACTCTTTCAAATCTACATAAGTCTTATCATGTTTGTTGCAGAGGGTTACCATACACTATAAAGTTAATTTCAGTTCTTTGGTTCCTTTCTTTTACAATTTCGATACAGTACAATGTCACAGAACTCTCATCTATGATCTTTCTCTGTCTCTTCTTGTGTGTACATTGTCTGGAACTTGCTTACAATTCATCTTTAGCAGAACCATCATTTGGTTTCAACTCTTGGTTGATCAATATTTTTTTTTTAAGATTCTTAATTAAGAAACTTCCATTGGAGCAAGAAAATTAAGTGACTTTTAACAAAAAAAACATTAACGAAAATTGAATACTTAAATAGTCATTAAAAAACTAATGGGTTTACAGGGTTAATCACATGCTCTAAGGAGATGGTTGAGGGAAGAAAACAGAATAGGCACGAGGTTTCCTACACCCGTTAACACCGACGACCACTGCGTTTTCCGGTAGCTTCATGAGTTCAGGGTGTCCATAACTATACAATAAAACATCCCCAATACAGAGACGTCATGCATGCAGGCCCAGACTTCATACTGTTATTTATATTACTAAATTTTTATTTCATAAGTTACGAACCCAACTTTTAGCAAAAAAATATTATGAACCTAATTTACAATAACAAAAACTTTGTGTTATGAAGTAACAATATTAGAAAGTAAAATTCTTAATTTACGACAAAAGTTCAAATTTATAAAAATATTTTAGTTAAAATGGCAAAAGTAACTATTAATTTTATTTTAAAAAATACAAGTTTAGAATAAAAACTTCTTACGCTAGCTATTATTTTAAAACAAAAATTAAAATAAATTATCCGCGCGTAGCGCGGACAAAAACTCTAGTATACTACAATTTAGAAAATCATCTTTATTCTATTAAAAACTAATTTCATGTCTATCGGCTTAAACCGAATATAATTGTAAAGAACGTGTGGATAGTTGATAAGTTGATATCATAGGATAGGTTCACAGCAGGCGCATTCGCGTTCCAGCCCTGGAACAATGAGCCACATGTGTGGTCAATAGTCAAAAGTCGGATCTGAAACATTTCTTAAATAAATTTTATAAAAGAAAAATTTCGTAATTTAAAAGCCGATTTTCATGTAAATTAACTCGAATATATTTAGGGGTCGAAACAAATGTTTTTTTAACCCATGCCTAGATCCGGCTCTGGTCAAAACACATACTATTTTTATCATTAAATTCATTAATCATCCCATAAAGGGAACCAGGTGGCGTTACAGGTTCCGGTTAACCGCCAAACGCACATAGTGTTTTTCACTTAAATTATACTACTAATACTAATACTATGAATCGCAATTTTATTATTTGTTTGTAAAATGTACCGTCTGTTCACTTTTTACTTCAGAGAAACGGGATGGTCAGGTAAGATTTACTGCAATCTTAAGTACCCTTTTCATTTATGTTTGTCAACAATTTTCTTTCAAATTATTAAACCCAAGAGGATTTTACTTACGTCATATTTGACACAGTACAACACTATTACTAAGTATAGTATAGGTTATCCGTAATTCCCATAGATTTGGGAGTAATATAAGTCGTTGAACCGTCCTATGGACTATATATCTATGGAAAGAGAAAGTAGATGAGGTAATAGCTTCATGTTCTGTTTGACTAAAAGTGAATTTTGAACTCGTTCACAACTCTTAACTCACCAACAAAAGGAAAAATTATTTTGCCACATTATCTACAACTAATCTGTGTCGTAAAAGTTAACATCTTACTTTCTTTGTTGAAATAAACAGGTGTAAATTGAGTAATTCAACTCAAATGGATCACAAAAGGGACAGGGACAGGGACAGACAGAAAATATTTGTCCAAATCGTTCCTTTCAAGCCGACAAAAACTCACAATTATTAATATTTCCACACGGAAGGGAGGGACGAAGAAATCAAAGATCTACTGCGGAAGGGTGCACCTGTTCTTCACCAACCTCAACGTAATCGTCACCGTAGATCTGATCAAGCACAAGGACCAATCCCATCGCGAAGGCTCCATCAAACCCGGCCTTCACGTTTAACGAGAACACGTCTTTCCCAAGCATCACGTTCGTTGACGAGTCTACTTTTCGCCGTATCTCCGCCACCTTCCGCCCCGTCTCTGCCTCCACCACCGTGCAGCTTCTCTGCCCGAAATTTCCTTCGATCAGGTACTCGCTGCATTCGTATTCCGCGTAAACCTCCACCGTCACGCTGTTCCTCCCGATTATCGAGGATCTCCTCACCCCGAAGATTGGTTTCTGACCGTCCGTTCTCTCCCCGAGATACCCCTCCCATCTCCGTCGCAAACTCGGCCTCTGTTTAGAATAAGAAAAAAACAGAGTTAGTTATTTAGTTAGTTATAACTGTCCGAGCTGACTCAGTGATTAGGAGATCGAATAAGGTTAAAGCAGCGCACGTTTTTAATTCCTAAAACCAATTGATGAAGATCATAATACCTTTCGTCGGAGGGTGAGGAGACAGCGACCATGAGCATCCATGAGGACAAGCTCATCGGTCTCACGGTTGTTGGGACCACCGTAAGAGTCCACCCGAAAGACCAAAGAGCCCTTGCAGTCGTAAACCGTGAAACCATCTCCGGCGAAAAATAGAGAAGTTTTCCGAACAGTCAGGTTCGTCTCTTCTCCGTGAATAAACTCATCGTCCACAAGCAAACCTCCTTTCATATTTTTGCTGAGAGAGATTCGGGTTGTTGCTGTAAATGATGCTTGTAAGCTCTTTTGGTTAGAGGTTACGAACGAGTTTACTTATTAGAGAGAGAGAGAGAGAGAGAGAGAGAGAGAGAGAGAGAGAGAAGTGAAGGTTGGGGGAAAAGGAAGACAAGGAGTGCAAGATTTATAAGGGTAAAGCCGACACGGAGAGAGAGATAGTATCTCACTCAGGAATTTTTACAGTTTGCGCAAACTTTAAACTGACACGTGGTGCTGACTAGTCGCTTGAACTCTGTATCAAGAGTAAGTTTTAAGTTCAGTGACATATCGTCTATGTACCATCCATCGCATTTTCTTTAAAAGAAATCCATCGCATATTTACATGTTATATACAGTCAAATATTTAAGAAACGTAGATGATTAGATGATGAATACGTGCTTAAAATGACAAATTTCTCTTACGTTTCTGATCTATATTAGCTTATACATTCATTTAAAGTGCGTTTTCTTTTAGGCAGTGGGTAAATAGACCTAGCCGCTGGTAAAACATATATATATATATATATATATATATATATATATATATATATATATATATATATATTATAATTTAGATGAAGTTTACTCCTTTTTTTTTTTTGAAACACTAGATGAAGTTTACTCCAATATATCTTATTATATAAAGCTTAGTTTTCAAAGTTACTAATTAACACGATAGTGACACGTGTCAAGTATATAATTAAGATTGTGACATGTGTCAAAAATATAATATATTTTTACTTTACAATTTAAAAAAAGGAAAATTATTATTTAAAAAAAATTATGCTTTATAGTTTCTTTTTAGGATTTAAAAAAAAAGAAAAAATACTATTACATTATCTTTTACAAAGTGGTATAAGTGAAATTTCCCCAAATAAATATCAAATTTTTAAAATAACAACTTTACATTGAAAAAAAGAATTTTAAAAATAGAAAAAAATTAAAATAGTTATTATTAACTGAAAATACTTATCTGACAGTAATTGTTTTTGAACCAAGAAAAAATATAACTAAAAAAACCTTATGTAATATTAGTTTTTATTTTCTAAGATTCTATAAATCTTAAATAATATTTGATAGTAATTTTTCTTTTTTTAAACATCATAAAAAGAGATATTATACGATGAGGATGATATTAATAATTATTTCATTAACAAAAAATTTGTAAAAATAGTAGTGATACGATTTGTTAAAATAGTAATTTTAAAAATTACTTAATACTAACTGAAAAATAATTCTAAACATGAGATAATTGTAATAGATTATATGATAGTGATTTCATATTCTAAAATCCTAAAAAAAATAATATAAAATTTTATTTGATAGTATATAAAACTTAGTTTTCAAAGTTACTAATTAACATGATTGTGACACATGGCAATTGTATATTTAAAATTGTGACATGTGTTAAATAATATTTTTTATTAAATATTTAATTAATAGTATGTTTCCTTTTTAAGTTTTAAACAAAATATATTAAACAAAAAACAATTCATACAGTAATTATTTAATATTATTTTCCTTTTTTAAATCCTGAAAGAAAAGAAATTTGTAAAAGTGATACGAAAATAATTTTCCTTTTAAAAAAACATGAACAATAGAATTATCATAGTTATTTAATAGTAATTTTCGTTCGTATGTTTCAAATAAAATATTGTTAACGAAAAAAATATACTAATAATTATTATAAAATTGTATAATCTATATGAAAATAATTTTCTTTTTTAAGAAATTCTAATTTTTATTTTTTAAATATCATGAAAACAGAATTATGAAAAATAGCAGTATAAAAAAATCTAAGAATCCAAATGATTATTTTATGATAAATCTAGATATTTTCCCTTATTAAAATTCTAAGCAAAAGAGAGTTGTAAAAAATTCATATTATAATCATAAAAATTAAAACCAGAAAAAATAAATTATTAAAGAATAGTAGTCGAGATTTTTTAAACAGAGTATAAAAACCTTAGAATACAACTGATTATTTTATAATAAATCTAAGATTTTTTTTTCCTTATTAAAATTATAAAATCAAGAGATTCAAATTTATAATATAATTCTGTTTTATGAGAAAAGATAGAGAAATATATAGAGCTGCTAACTTGAGATATTTTAAAGATGAATAAACCCATACAAACTAAAGTATATAAATGCTAACGAATGCACACAAAAATTTCGAGATCCTACAATGACAACACAAAACATTACTAAATTGTCATGGAAGCATTAGAATATGTTTGAACAAGAAAAATAACATAGATAATGAATGCAAACATGCATTAAATTAAGAGCTAAAAAAAGTGTATGACGTTGTCTTTAACTTAATTAGTTTGCTTAAACTTTTAAATTCTTTGTATGTTCCTTTATTCGTATTTATTTACATTGAGCTCGATTTGAATTTTTGAGAATAGCTCTTTTCTCTAATTTTATATATAAAGTTGCTAATAACCCATTTCACTTATGCGCCATAATTGTTAAAATAGGAATAATAACCAAAACTTATGTGAGTAAAATAATTCTTATTCCTTGAATAATTTTCACATAATATATACAAAATCATACAATGAATTTAAAACATTAATCAAAACCCGTGCAACGCACGGATCCATATCTAGTTCTTTTATAATAGGTATCTTTAACTAGACCATTTTTAATATATTTTGTCATTTTTATTTTTAGAATAGATACATTTTATAATAAAGGTCGAGTTCACTTCAATATATTATTCCAAAATAGCAATATCTAATTATAAACTAAAAGTTAGAAAATTGTTATTTTTTCCTTTTAGTTATTAAGAAAATATAATTTTTTTTTAGAAATAGAAATAAAGGTGATTTGGAGTAAGAGTCTGGTGTAACTGCAGCGTTTATGGTTACGTGTGAGAGAATTTGCGGTTGCGGTGGTTGCGATTTCAAGTGTTTTCTAAATATTTGTACTACTAATATGACGGTTAGAAATTGGTGTTTTTCAAAATTCTTATGACTGGTAAATTATCAGATGCAACAGCTGTTAAATAATAATAAATAATATATGTTAAATAATAATAAACAATATTTGTTAAATAATAATTAACAATATTTACATTTTATATAATTATAAAAGTATAAATAATATATCGTAATATTATGATACATATAAAAATTATATTTATAATTATATTTATAAAATCATGCTATTAACGTTTTTTTAAATTATAGAAATTATTTTTGTTTGAAAGTTTTATAATATAAATTATAATATAATATGTATACATTTTACAATTTCTATTATTTCAATTTCATATTTTTACAATTTCTATCATTCCACAATCATCCACAACCGCAAACTGTAACATCTTTTGAATTTTTAAAAGTTTGAAACAGTTCGAAGTGATGTTTATCATTTTCTCTATGATTGTTCCAAAATGTTAACAATCAGTATCAATCGCAAAAGCTGCGTTTGCGTGTGGTAGTGGATAAACCAATCATAGCCTAAATTTTTCTTTAAATACTATTATAAAAGTAAATATAGGAAGGGTTGGAGATTATTTAATCTCCTAAAGTAAAAAGGTGAAAACTGGTATTTTTTGGTATTTATAGAAAATAGTAATTTTTACTTTTAGAGAAAGAAATATAGGTGGCTTGAAATAGATCTACTTCTAAATACTACTTCCCCTAGTTTATGTTAAGTGTGCCATAAAATATTCATTACAAATAAGTATTGTTGAATTGAATATATTTTATATTAATTTATTTCTTTTACTTCTAGTTAAGTAAATATAAATAATAAATGATATGCGATTCTAATGGTTAAATAATGGTTAACCTAATATTTAACTAGTTTTAAATTTGTGTGCAAAACTATAAAATAACAACTAATTTGAAATGAAGAAACTATTATAGAGATAAATATAAATATAGGTAGGAAATGATTTTTTTTGAAATGATTTGATACCCATATTTTAGCAAAATAGATATGTGTAAGAGTAATTTAATTGTTTTTTTGTTAGCTATTAGTTGTTACTTATTGGATGTATACGTGTGTACGTACTTTTGAGTTTTGAAGATGCTTGTTGACCGTCTTTCGGCAAACATCTTATATATTAAAACAGAAGTCACAACTTGATTCATGTGTGATTTTTTAATTTGGACCTATTCTTAAAAAAGTCATGTTACATTTATATTCTAATCTTATAACTATTTATTTACTACAACATTTCATATATTCATAGAAAATCTGTTGAAAAAATCTAACAAGATCTTACCAAAAAGTTTAAATATTTTTTTATAAAATAATACATTAACTAATTTCGTGATTAACAATATTATATTATTATAAATTAATGTTAATTAAAATAAAATTGTATGCCATATTTTATAAAAATTATTATAGTCTATAGTTTATTAAATTAGACATGCTATATAAAACAAATATAACAAATTATATATATTAGTAAAGCAACCTAACTTCTTTTTCAAAGTTTCTTTCACTTAAATAAAAAAATAAAAAAATATCTAATAAATAAATAAACTTTGAAATTCTAATATTCATTAAAATATTAATAACAACTCAATTTAAAATAATATGTTTTATTTACTCTTATAAAAATATTGTTTGAAAAATATGAAAAAATTACCAAAATTTCAAATATTGTTTTAATAAAATAATGCATCAATTTAGTAACAAAAAGATTCAAAAGTCATATAATCTTCCAAAGTCAAAAATAGTTATGTAATATTCTAAATCTCTTGACTAAATATACAATTTTCAAATAAATATTTTAAACACATAATTATAATATTCAAATGATAAAATGATAGGCTATAAAGTATTAATTACTAAATGCAACATGAATAACAAAATATTTAAAAAAAAATAAAAATAGTATAATATTTTAAAATTTTAATTTAATAAAAATGGTTATATATCACTAATCATGTAAACAAAATAATTACATATATAAAAATAAAAATAACCACCCGCACGATTGTGCGGATCGAGATCTAGTTATAACCTTACATTGCCTCTTCCTTTCGTATCACTGTTTCTCCTTCTCTCCTTTTCCCGATTCTAGCAATATTCCGAACATATTGTTTAAGAATTATACAACATGTACAGATCAAAAGGATACTTTTGTTTCTGTTTTTTTTTTTTAAATTAAGCATAATACCGTGTGGGCTTAAAGTTACGAATTATTGGGTCCTCTTTATAATTAGTTAATCACAAATCTTATAAATCTCGTTTTATAAAGTATAGCTAAACTTTGGTGGTTAGAAAAGAATGGAGTCATGGAACGCATCTCAACTTTAATAAGTTGCTAAAGCTTACAGCCTTACAAAATCTTCAGCTCAGATACCGTCGTTGATATTTCTAGATATCATCTATTATTTTATTTCTATATAAAATATGAACCTTACATCAAGGTTCATGACCAGCTAACTAGTCAATAGTATAGTACTACGAACTTTTTAAAATATTGGTCTGAACCGGAAACGAATTTAAACTGTGTAACATGTGGGTTTTCCCATGAACAACCAATTATTATACACATACTTATGTGTGTGTGTATATACATAAAAGAAATACTTGTGGTAGTCTATCTACATGCAATGATTTTCAAATATAGTCCCCATCAAGTGGGCCGGGAGGAAAAGATTCCACTTCATAGTTCTAACGATCTCATAAAATATTATAAACTGGCATAATTAGCCCCCTTATTATTTTGGTATGACAACGTTTATTGAAAAACCTTTATTTCTGCAAAATCATTAATCATGTGCTGTGGAGAGAACTCGTAACTGCATGATCAGTTGACCGTAACGAGCTTAAGAACTTTCAGATGAGCAATCTTTATATATAAAAGAGAGTTTGATCTCTCCTGATGATGACACATCAGATTCCAGGTCAAAAATTCGAATCATATGGTGCTGACACGTATGAAACGCAGCACTTCATTTAACGTTATCTTTGTGGGCTTTTTTCTGAGTTCAGCGTTGGAAATTTTGTTGTTCTGTCGGGCCCGATTGAGTGATGGTTCTCGCTAACCCTAATACGGTATAATACGGCGGGGAAGAAACCAAGGTCCTCTTCCCCTCTTCGTGCGGCAGTGACCTGATGCCGTTTGCACTTCTTCGTAATTAATCACATTGATTTACTTCCTCACTGCTTCGTCTTCAATGCTTCTTTGATATGAAAGGTGGTGATTTCTTAGTATAAATATGTGTGAGTGATGCTTCCTTGATCTCATCTGGGAGGCTAGCAAGCGATGGGGCAAGCGACGGAGCAAGCAGCGGAGAAAGCGGAGGAGACTCTCGGACATGGTGAGTTTATAAGAGCTGGAATTTTTTTTATTTAATTTTGTACGATAAAGGGAATGAAGGATTGCTTAAAGTTGATTTTTTTTTTGCGAAAAATTAGGTTTGTTCTTCCACCGTCCATGTGCGGTTGCTCCGATGCTGTGAAGATGATTCATGGTGATTTGAACCTTTTTTTATCTAATGCCCATATTATATCTTATTATTCCGACAACCACCTTCATAAGGATGAAACTTTTATAGATTTAGATCTCTTCATTGAACGTTTTTTTTTTTCATAATGTCGTTTGGTAAAGATATCTTTTCCCATTCGTTACAGTCAACCCTTATGCCAGCGACCGTGAATGTTCACCGGCTAGCCACTTTCAAGGACCGTATCCAGGCTGGTTCACCAGTGCAAACATAACTTCAGGCTTTCAGACTCACTTCTGACAATCAGGTTCAGTGATTCAACCAGTATACATGGTTTAAACGAACAAGATTATCTGATTCCTGAAGAAGGTTTCAGGTTCTGTGATCATGATTCGCTTCTTGGCCTAGCCAATACAAGCACACATCTTCCAGGTACAGCTTCTTAAAGACTGTTTATGACGGACTTATCATTGAAACAGATGATAAATTAATCTGTTCTTAATCTCTCAGACGTTATTGGTGAGCTCACTGCTATGAGAATTACCGTGATACATTCCTCAAGTAAAAGAGCAAGTTAGGGCGACTATCAAGATCGACGGGCAACTCTCTTCTATCTTACATCATAGCTTCCTCTCTCGCTGTTCCTCAACAGGTTTTACTTTGGCTCCTTATTTTCATTTTTCCCCGGAACTTGGTGTCTTAATAGCGTCCTCACCGACTTCTCCCTGTCAATCGAAAGATGTTCAGTGTCTCTCGGGTTTTGGACAATGATAGGTTTATTTTGGTTTAACTTCAAAACTTAGAATTTCTAAAAGAGGTCCCCTTTGTTGATCTAAAACCCATTACCCTATAATCTCAAGATAGCGACTTTACATGGGTTTAGGTGTTTTCCAGTTAATGGTTCCTTTCAGGATATATAAATTTTCCTATTTTGCTTTGGTGCTAGCTTCGTATATATGGGTTAAACATATTTTGATTGAGTTTCAGGTTATAGCCGTCAATGGGCAGTTTCCAGGACCTCTGTTTAATGCTACGACCAACTACACTGTCGTTGTTAGGTCTCCATTCATTTAGATAAGCCTCTTCTCCTGAATTGGTGAGTCCAATAGCTTTCTTTTATATACCAACTTACCAGTTATCACTAAAATGTTTGGTCTCATTTTCTATCTTACTACTGATATGCTTCGTGATTTCTTTTAACTAGAAATTGTTTCAAGCAAAGAGATTGTGATTGAATACTACTCAGTTATTCTCTCTCTTCATCACATGTTTGTGATGTGAATATAATTGATACCTTGCAATGAATAAATGATAAAACTGTCCTATACATTTCACTTTGATAAAAGCCAGGATTATTTCTCTGCTTTTGTGTTTCAATGTTGTATTGATTAGAAATTTAGAACACAACAACATGAACAATCAAACCCAAAATGAGTCGATGATCAGAACTTATTTTATTAGTCTTTAAATGATTTTCTCCCTAATATTTGAGATACACTTTAATTTTCATATTCTTTATATTTGGAGTTGTTTGTTTAAGTTCTTGCTGTGTGTTCATTAATCAAATATTAGACACTGTTGTTCTGTTTTAGGGAATCTGCATCACCTGGAAGATGGACCCTTTGCATATGCCGAGCTTGGTGGAAGAAAATAGTTTCGATACTCAGGTTCTGCCAGTCTCTTGCTTTGAGTTAATCTTGGCGCCTTCTCAGTACTTATCAGTGGCGCAGTAGTATCGTTGCTATGTAACTATGTATGAATGATGGGTTTTTGGTTGTTGTGTTTTTTTTTTGCTATGCTCTATTGAATTTATTTATTTTTGGTTTGTCATTATGACTTTAATCTATACTCGCGTATGTGCATAAAGACTTCTTAAAAATGTGGAATTCGTTTTGTGTTCTTCCTGAGCATGAATGTAAGTTGTATAGTGCCTTCATGTTATGAGAACTGAGAGAAACTCTTGATTAGTTTTTGTTAATGTGGACTCAAGTTTTTCACCCCGGTTAACATAACACCATCTATTTTATCTAGGAGTCCACTACCCTCTGAAAATTCACTTGGATGTTGCCAGGACGGCCATAATAAGCACTAATGTAGTGTCTCACCCTTCCACAACATCATTATAACTCGACTTTGAAGTCCTGTGATTCACAAAATGGGTCTCATTTGTGTCTGCAGTCGTTTTTAACAACTGCTTGAGGGTCTATGATGTCATGTTAGTTTCTGTGATATTGTTTAGGGTTTTGGGTTCTTATAGCTATTACTAGGCATGAGATTGAGTGTAGTTTCAATTAGATAAGAGTTTATAAAATGCAACTGGGAGTATAGTTTATGCATTCCATATTACAGAAGCATATGAAAAAATTTTTGAGACAGAATTATTCGTTCACGAAGTCATCAATATTGCTGCAAAACATTAGGATATTGAGTGTATTTTTATGAGACGATAGTCTTTTTTTGTTACTCTTTGGCTGAATTCCCTTACTTGCTTAATTATAAGTACAAGTGTTATGCTGACAGGGGATATCATGCCTTCTAATTGATTGAGGTTGCTGTGGAAATGCAAGCTGAACTAAAGTAAAAATAGAGCCTATAAAGTAAAATTGCATTTCTTAACGATGCAGAATTTATGTTTTCTGAATGAACAATATACTTGGTGCTGCTCAAGAATACATAACAAAATCTGCTTATTTTGTTTCTTAGATACTTATCATAGTGTTGCTCAATCTTCTAATAATAAGCAAAAAGAAAAATAAAACACTCAGTGAAAATAATCAGTAATATAAATACATCACACGTCAAGCATATCCCGCACGTAGCGGCAGCCATACGTCTTGATGTTTCATCAACAAACATCGTTCTCAAAGACAAAGACTACCATCACTATTATTTTGACGCTGCACTCTGTTTTCAATTTTTACATTTTCTGCACAAACAACTCTTATGTTATAGTTATTCAAATCCCGGATTAATGGCAACATCATTATTAAATTTGTATGAAATTTACCAAAACATGTAAAACCTAAATAATATATATAATTTTATATAACACAAATTATAATTATTTTGAAAATTGTTAAATATTACATTTCGCCCGAAGGGCGGGCCGGTCCTAATTATATATAAAAGAAATACTTGTGGGTAGTCTATCTACATGCAATGATTTTCAGATATAGTCCCCATCAAGTGGGCCGGATGGGAGGAAAAGATTCCATTTCATAGTTCTAACGATCTCATAAAATATTATAAACTGGCATAATTAGCCCCCTTATTATTTTGGTATGACAACGTTTATTGAAAAACCTTTATTTCTGCAAAATCATTAAGAGTTATTAACATAAAAGATCACTTTATCAGTTTTTATTACATCATAGATCACATTGTGCTACTAGAACACTTTCTAGATGGCTGAAGACTCATTTCTCCCTGTAAAGAAGAACTAGAGATGGATATTTTTGTAAAACGACTTTTTTGCTAGTTAGGTTGGTTAGAGGCTCAAAACACATTGTCACTTTCATTCTCTCTCTATTCTAAAGATCCACTTCGGTTCACCTTCTCATCTTCTTATTTTTTTCTCTAGGATATTGTTCTCTGTCAAATCAGATTTTGGTCTGTGCTGCGAGCCCCAAACCACCACGCTGTCTGTTCTTGGTCGAAGTTTCATCTGTGAAGCCGGTGAAAAAAAATTAAAAGTTTTTTTTTCGAGTTTAAAACCTTGAAATCGGATCTTTAAAGACATTTCTATAAGTTTAAAGGTTATAATAAACAAGAACAATAAAAAAACTGATGTAAAATGTGAAGATAATGGCTGGAGGCTGTAGAGAATAATTGCAGAAAACCCTAATTAATTTAAGAAGATGATGACAAAATTACGAAAATACCACTTGTTAAAGAAAACATGAAAAAAAAAATTAATGCGTTGCCCAGAAGGTCGAACCCGAGTCATCAGAGTATTGAACAACTGTCTTTACCCAGCAGACTAAATAACACACTTGTGGTCTTCACATAAAACGTACAATATAATCTATATTCTCGCTGTACTCAATTTTTTTCCAGCTATGTGCTCAATTTAGTGTACTGACTAATTGTTTTTGTAGAAAATGAGTAACACAATTAAAAAAAAAAGTAACATAAATCTGGTTTTATAGGAGGTGTTTGTCAATTATGAGTAATTTCTTGTGTATGTTGTTGAAATGATATCCATATGTACATAACATGTGTTGTACATGAAGTTTTAATATCCACATGTACACTATATTTTATGTTCATATATACACTAGATGACAAATATTTATTTGTACACTATTTTACAAAGGATTACTTGGATATTTTTACCTAAAGAAATATCCCACTAAATATTTATAATTTTTTTTTGTCGAAAAAATTTATAAAATTTAGTTACTGATATTTCATCGTGACTGACTCATCTTTTTCTATAATATAACTTTTAAAGATATAGCTTCTTGACTTTTTCCTTACGAAATCCCGACCAAAAAAAAATAATTGTTTTTAATTTTTGTACAGCTAATATCATCCACGTGTATACATAAAATTTACTGTCCATATGTACAATGATTAACTTGTACACCGGTTAAGTTTTAACATACATTTCTGGAGTCTGGATATCAATTAAAACCAATATACCATAAACATGAGTAACTCAATTTGTGTAACTGAAGTGAAACCATCTTTCGTCATGTAATAGTGCTTAATCAATATACTCGTTCATTGATTTTGATTATATTGGGGTCAATTGACAAAAGAAACTAAATATGAAAGGCTTAAAGTGAACATAAAAGAAGTTATTTGGGTAACGCTCGCTCAATCCCGATCTCAGGCTCGAGTTTCAGTTGGCCGTGGCGAGAGCAGGTCCTGGTGGTGATAAAGTTGCGGCTTCAACCTGAAATCTAAGAAAATCTAAAATCATCGAGAATAAAGAAGACTGTGGCGGATTGAAGCTTGTCGGCGGAGCTCGGATGGAGCCATGGATCTCTGTGTCTTCAAGCTTGTAATTTGTAACCATGGATCTCAGACTTTCAATCTTGGAATTCACAAAAAGAGATGAGCTTTTCGTTGGCTTCTGGCGGAGTAAACCCGTCGTCATCAGCCTTGTTCGTTGTGAAGACGCAGAGACTAGCGTCAGCGTCAAAAATTATAACGTGAAACTGAATAATGCTGAGTTGGATTTAGACGCAGAGTTTGTTAAAAAGCACAGATGTAGCACCAGCTCCAGAAACTTCAGGCCGCCGGAATTCATAGCGTCAGGGTTTTAAGAATCCGGAGTCGACTTTTAAACAAACGCCAGCGTCTAATTTTTTTCTCATCCGTGTTCCGTTTTGCCATCCTCCGTTTTTATTTCTAGTCGCCCCTGGCTGACGCTGCATCTCCCTTCCAAACATGGCTATCTATGGTCACGAGCTTCGACGCGACGTTGCCTTTTAACTTGGCCACAAGAATGGCAACTGGAATTTGCTTCGCTATTGGTTCAAGCTTGCGGTGATGTTCGCCGCGGAAACATCTCTCATTAGCGTCTCCCTCTTTCTCTCAATTTTGGTTAGGTAATTAACTCACCGGAGATCAATGTATCTTTTTTCCATCATTATTCTCTGCAATCAAGCTCTTCTTTACACTTTCACGATTTGAATCTGGAAAGTAGATTAATTTGATTTCTATTGGCTGAGTTAATTGGGTAATTAGAGACAGCTACAGAGTATATATACTTTGTTCTGGGTTTGAGACGACAAGCAAAAAATATAGATAAAATAAAAAAAATATTTAAGTAAAAAATGGAAAGAAGTTGTGGTAAGTCTTATCACATAATTCTAGTTACTCAAATAGTTAATTTGGTTGAACTTTCTCACGAAGGTAGTTGGCAAAAGTGTGTCAGTAGACATAAGTGACCTATTGTGTTAACAATATGTCAAAATGTGACCCAGAGTGTAATTGTTTCAATCATTAATCATGTGCTGTGGAGAGAACTCGTAACTGCATGATCAGTTGACCGTAACGAGCTTAAGAACTTTCAGATGAGCAATTATATATTACTTTTTAGTTAGTATACTCGGTATATTTGTGATCCAGTGCTCATATATATATATATATTTATATGTCTTTTTTATTTCTTTTTCTTTCACCATTCTACTTTTTAATGGTCAATTGGCTTGCACCGACAAAAAGGGCAGATGTCTATCTATATAGCAACTACATATTTTCTCAAAAGAAATCCATTTCGATAGAAACTTTCACGGTTAAAAATAAAAACCCGTTGTTATAATGATCATATAAAGTGTAAAATATAGGATATAATTTCGGTGTGGTATCATTGTTTGGTACACCCCCCCTAACAAGCGAGGGATCACTTTCGGAAACATTAGTTATATAATTACTATTTTGAGAAAATAAAGAAGATATCGACATGGATTATGTTTTGAATGTTAACAAAAGAGGCTGAGATACTTTCTAGATATTTTTTTTTTTTGGCTTAGGGATATTTGGTTAAAATATCTAATTAGGCCAAAATTAGATATGTCAGTCGGTTTCAAGGTTGCTTACGTATCAAGTATCTAATGCTAGCTAGTTTTAAAGGTACACAAGTAGTCTAACACTTCATATGGACTCTGATAAAAGATATTTAATGCATGTGCACTCAACTTTCTCGAATTAGATCCGTGTACTACATCAGTCATCAGACTCGCAGACGTGATGGCGCATTAATGCCTAGTGATTCCATATCCCCAAATCACGATCATGGAATCATGATTGTGGATTCCAAATGTAGATTGTATATATGCCGACTGAGTGACAAGTTCATATAATAACATGGTTTTCAATAGAGAATGTGGGCGATCGTTTAGTTTCTTTTAAATAAAAAAACTTACCATTAAACTTAAAGTTGCATCAACACCATCAGGGAATCTACTGGTCTAGATGATGCAAAAGTCCGTGCAGCAAAAGTCCTCGAGTCTCTAGAGCAGACGTTAAGCTCTCGTGCTCGCGATCAAGCCAGGAAAAATTCCAAGAGGTAAAATAGCATTTCGCTGCAAGTTACTGGTTTTGAACACAATTCTCTAGCTAGTATAACAAGAAATCATCAACTTGTATTCCATCTTCACAACTGTCACATTTAATACAATCTTCTTGAATTGCAGGAGAAAGTGGCAGTGCAGCAACAAGTTGAGGACTTGATGAAAGTCAACACGGTGCTGAAACGTGCGGTTGCTAACCAGCATGAGCGTCACAAGGCATTTGAAGATGCCAACCAGCAGCTAGAACTTTTCAAGCATGTTATTCCTCAGTTCCAGGAAAAGATCCGAAATCTGGAGGCGAGAGCCTTAAGACACTTTTTTTCCCTGATATTTGATTGGAAGGGGTTGCTAAAACCTTTATATATATTGAACATGCACATGAGTGGAGACAATAATTGAGGGTCCGTAAATTTAAGAATGTGTTTTTTGGGTGGGTTTAGAATATTGAAGCATGTCTCAGCAATCTGACATGGTTGCATAAAAACAAACTAGACGTTCTCTAATCTTGATGCTCCGTAGATAAAATATGCTAAAAAGAGAGTTTTAAAATGCAGATGAACAACTACGCATTGAACTTGCGTCTGCAGCAAGCGGAACAGGGAAACTCTGTGCTGGAAAGATTCAATCCGGATGTCTATTAAAGCCGAAGCACGGGGAGGTTAGGAGAAGGCAATCATAAAAAAGAAGGCAAGTAGAGGATTGAAAGTAGAAAAGAGAAATGCGTTTGCATCATACTGGCTGTCCTTTTCCTTTATATATATATATATATATATATATATATATATATATATATAAAGATTTTGTTAGTTTGCTGCTGTTCACCTCTCAAGGCGCATGAATTGGGAATATGTTGTGTTTCGAGTAATAGGCAAAAGTAAACAAACATAATAGGCAAAAGTAACCAATATATACAATATTGACAAGTAGCTGACTGATGAACAACTAAATGAGACAAGAACCGCATAGAGGTCCGAATCAATAGTTAGCTTCATATATCATACGAATAACCTGTAAGTGGTAATACGAACAGTTCCATCCTCGGACCCGTAATAACTATTGGGAGCTTTAGGTGGAAATACATAGCAGAAACAGTGTCTGAAGGTAACTCTTTGTTTGTAGTCCAAGACTCTGAATGGACCTATATTCAAAGAATACAAATTCATGCAAGCACACACATATCGCAAACAACTTGAAAAGAAGCAAGACAGATCGGTTAGACGGTATAGACCGTAGCAGTAATATTATCAGAACCTTCCTTTGTTTTTATGCATCTTTCTCTTTGTCCCCACCAGTAAAGTAGTCTACACTGTTGACCCCCCCTTACAAATGTGCATCGAAAGTAAAATTTGGATCTGGACCAAAAGCCCATATCTAGATAAGAAAAGATGTAGAAACAAGGGAAGGGTTTAGCTTCACATACTGGGAATGAACAAACAAAATGTGTCTTAAAGAGTCGCAGAAGACGAATCTCTCACTTTAATGGTAAGGTCAAGGGATGTACAAAAGCATTGGTGTCTTTGGGATTGGAAGTCACTTGCATAACATAATGGTAATAGCCATTGAAAATCTGAGGGCATATCATCAGATGATGATAAGACAGAGGGTAGGGTGGGATGGACAGAAACACACGTAATGTAATCAGGGTTTCACCATACCAAAAAAGAAAATAAAGAACGATACAAGGCAATGGAGGATAAAAGGAAGATAAGATTACAAGAGGTGGAGGTGGAGCACGGAGCATCAAAACAAAAAAAAGGTAAACAAACAAGAGCGAGAGGGTAACAAAAGAAACAATCGAATGGGTCACGCTAGAAGCAACATTAAAGCAATAATTGCAGAAAGAAAAAAATGATGCCGAATATCACTAGTGGTCCACCATGGTTTCCTGGCTGAACTTGTTTACCAATTATAATCCCACGACTGCATCTCAGTAGAAGTAGGCTATATGAGTCAGCCTCAAGAGTGACCTGTTCAGACACCAACCATCAAACCCCTGCATAGCCAACCACAAATAGAGAGTCATTTGGACTATATATGTAAAAAAAAAAAATGCTGTCGATTAAAATGAAAGAATGATGATCATACTTGAATGGAAACGATCCATAGGAATCTCTCGCTGTTCGCGTTTAATGCATAGGTACTCAGCTAACAAAGCCATTACAGCAAGTCCCGTGCCGTTAACAACCCACCAAGCCATAGAAGAAGGCCATCCTCCATACAAAATGCAGAAGAAGAGATGTATGATATAGAGAGTAGCAGAGAAATCAAGGCATTTGACAGGATGAGTCAGCTCAACCGGTTTCGACTCTGTGGGCCAATTGTCATGCTCGCGAGTTCGAAACCCGGCTGAGGCGAACTGCTCTTCCATGTCACCAAACGCGGATATGGGCTATGCTTTCGGCCCATTTGAATACCCGGAGTGAGGGTCCATCCGCGGGCCGCACCACCCCTTGGGGATTAGTCCGGGCGAAGCCCGGGATACCCCCAGGTTAAGCAAAAAAAAAGAAATCAAGGCATTTGCGTGCTCGTTCCACCAAAAATATCATGTAAACAGCCCTGCCACCACCATACATAGAGTATTATATTATTTATATCAATAAAATCTACAGGACACTTTTGTAAGAGAAAGAGAGGAGAAGTAAAAAAAAAAAAAAAAAAAATACAAACCCAGCGAGTGAAGTGAAGAGGAAAGAAGCAATGACAGACCAACCGGTGAGGGTAGCAGTAGTGAGAGTAGCGTAATCGAAAAAGTAGACAAGACTAAGGCGAGGAACACGAAGGCCTAGGAAGAGGATCATGAACACTCCAAGTGAGAGATAGAAGGAGCATTGAAGGCAGATAATCTGTCCAACAATAAGCCAAGGGTCCCATACTGCTGTCCCATAGAACATGGCTCTGCTTTGGCTTCGCTAGGAGGAGGCTACACGAATCAATTAATGAATGAATGAATGAATCCCCCTAAAACTATTATCGCTTATATACAAAGCAATTCTACGATCGTCGAAAGCCTAATTTCCACAATTTTCCTCCGATCCAACCCCGAAAACGCACCTAAGATCGTCGAAAAGGTAAGTACAACTCGGAGATGCACCAACGCCGGATCGGAGGAGCCACTTTCTTTAATACGATACGATTTTGCAGAGAGAGAGAGAAATAAACTTGTCTGTCACTAGCAAAGAATAAACAAAGATAATCAATAAAGCTAAGAAAATATCATTGATCAGTGGAGACCGCATAGCGCAGTGGATTAGCGCGTTTGACTTCGGATCAAAAGGTCGTGGGTTCGACTCCCACTGTGGTCGTTTTTGTTTTGTATGCGTTTCTTGCCATTTTTGGCTGTGCTTGTTTTTCTTTGCACTTTTTATGTGCCATTGTTATGGAAACCGGAAAAACAAGAAAAGGAAGAGATAATCCCATTTATTCATTCAATACAACACATTTACTGAATCAGTGCTCTGTAGTGTAGTAAACAATTGAAACAGGATACAAGTGAAACACGATACCAATCGACAAAAGTTAAATCATGATTCTTAATCAGATAGAAAATATGCATTTTGTAAAAATATTTAATTTGAAGATGTGTGAGATAATAAACTACGTTTAATTTATGATAATTATACTAAATAATTATTTCATTAAGGGTAAAACATATTTTAGCCACTTTAACCTTTTAAATTCCGTTACGAAATAGATTAAAATATGTTATTGTTTGACTTGAAAAACTACACTAGCATTGATCTGAATACAGAATCTGGAAAGTTATGGAAACATATTTATAAAATAACAACAAATCCAAGAAGAACAACTTATTTACCTACAGTTTCAGATCAGAGATCAACAACCCTCTCTCCGTCTTCTGTCTTGGTATATATGGTGGAGGTCTTCAAATCTCCAGAATTGGTAAAAAATCTCTCATTGATTTGCTTCTAAAAATTGTGTTATTCACCATCATCCCATCATCATTATCATTATCATTATCATTTTTTTCATCTGCAGAGGAAAAAAATGCCAAACCCATTGCAGAACTCGTTGCATGGTTACCTGTCAAAGCTCAAAAGAGAGACAGAAAAGATGCAGTTGTCGTCGTCGAAATCATTGTCAACATCCAAGAAGTGGGTGCTTGCTGGCTGTAAGAAATCCAAAAAGCTCTCCTCCTCCTTCAAGCATAGACGACGTCCTAGCATCACCAGATTCAACGACGACCACCACCAGGATTCGAGTCAAGCCGCCACCTTGTCTGATATCGACCGTTTCCTCGAGGAAAATTTCAAATCCCTCTGTATCAGAGATGGCGGCGAAGAGGAGGAAGAGGAGGAGCACCACCGTCGGACGATGACCAAAAAGAATGAGAAAATGCATCAGTCCTGGGATGACGACACCACCGATGATGATGAAGACGACGACTATCGTCACAGATTCGAGAGGACATGGGAACCGGCTGTGTATGACTCCCCCAAACTGCTAGATCCGCCGAGGAGAACAGAGAGACTATCTCCACCACCTGGATCATCGGAAGGTATGCCAAGCATGTACGCAACGTCGGAGGAAGGGGAGGAGAGACCGTCGTTGAGGTCCAAGTCGAACTCATCCAGCATGGTGCTGCCTGAGAACTGCATCGCGGTGCTGAGATACACTGAAGATCCTCAGGAGGATTTCAGGAGGTCGATGGTGGAGATGATGGAGTCCAAGCTTGGAGGCAGCGAGGTGGACTGGGACTTGATGGAAGAGCTTCTCTTCTCCTATCTCGATCTCAACGACAAGAAATCACACAAGTTCATACTCAGCGCATTCGTCGATCTCATCATCTCTCTCCGTGACAAGGAGAAGAGGATCACCAGGAAATGCCTTGAAAGGTCGCTCAGTATTCGCGCCGCCGCCAGAAAGAGGCTGAGTAAGAGGAGCCATGCCTTTCGCAACTAACTCTTGCAACTCCCCTTTTTAACTTTTTTGGTTTTTTTATACATTCGTTTCTTTCTTCTCAGCCTTTAAAGTTGGATCTTGCTTTTTAGTGTTGTTTCTTTACAAAAAAAAAAGAAGAGTGATAAAAGCAAGCAACAATGTCCAAGGCAAAGATAAAATATGGACAAAAAATTTAGCAAAGATGAATGAGAATGATCATCAGGCATCTCTCTTTCTCATTTTGATTTCATATGCGTGCAGCAGCACCATGTTTAGATATGCATGATTTCTTGCACAAAAAGGCATTCTTATAGATTAGTTACTCCATGAGAAATGACAAAACAATTGCTCCATGGACTGCATCACGTCTGCTAATTTAAGCCTCCTACTTCAATGCTTGAATATAAACAGTAAACTTGTTATATTCTTCTGTGTTAAGCTTTTCTTTGACCAATAGTTAAGATCACTAGCTGCGTGACTCCCAAATTGATCTTGATAAACAAAAAGAGGAACACATGAGGGTGGTGGGATTTCTGCTTCCTTGTTTTCACCACCTCCACTCCCTTTTTCTTTGGACATTGAGGACTATGCACTTCCCTGACTCCCTTGAACCTTTCGCTATTTTTTTATCAGCCTGATTGTGTTTAAACAGTTGCTCGATGCAAAACCTTTCTGTTTCACAAGTCTGCTTCTCAGTAGTCACATTCTAGATCAACTACTTCATATCTCCTCTGTAACAGTATTCTCGTCACTTGGTTCCATTTGTTCTTTCTCTCTTGAGGAACAGGCCTGCATAACGTCTCCCTTTACGTTGAGATGCATCTTGCCCTTGCATTGTAGGATGGTCAGGCCTTTCCATTTAACACTACGTACATCACTCTCCAAGGGTTAAATCCCCGATTTGCAGGTTATTTTGTTTGCTTGTGCTTCAGCGTTATTTGTTTCCAGTTACGTTCTTCTCCCTAGTTTGATCTAAAGAAAAACGAAACCAAAAATAGAAGAAATACAGAAAGAGCAGAGCCAATGAGAGTGTAAAAACTGTGAAAGATTTGAAGAAAAAACTATGGTATTTAGAACTCCCTTTCTGTTTTACTCTTCCTCCGATCTAGACTCTTTCTTCTTAACTGTCCCATTGGCCTTCTTTTTCTCATCCACATCTTTTTTGTCATCCTCATCTTCGCTATACTCACTCTCATAATCATCGCACTCCTCCTCTTCGATCTCATCTTCCTCCTCCATACCTTCTTTTAAATGCGTTACAAAATTATTTTGCATGCAACTATATTGGTTAATACTAAAAATCTATATTTCTTATATGTTTGATTGCAATAAAATTATAAATATGTCAATACTAAACAAGTATATCTTATTATCTGTTTATATATATCTAAGTTATTTAAATATATGGAATCAAACAAATATTTGAAACTAATTACATAGAAAGCACATTCCAATCTAATCATTTACTAAATTAGTTAAATAACTTACAACAACAAATCAAATATTTTATGATTTGTTTGAAACCATGTAAGATATCTGTGATTGAAAACATGATTATATGGTTAACATCTTCTTTTTAGCATATCATACACATTCTTTTTTCTTTTTTCTTATTTGTATTTGTATCTTCTATAAAAGAAAGTCTTTCCAAATAACAAATTCACTGAAAATATGTATAAGCTTTTACAGGTTTGTAAACAAAATGGTTCAAATAACAAGAAAAAAGCTAAGGTTTTGTATCATCATCACACTTCACACACTTTAGGATTAACATGGCGGCTTGTCTTGTAGGTTAATAACAGAGAATAGTGGAATTCATTCATTCATTCACAGAGAACAAATTCAATATCTCTAATCACAACTGACGCATGCATGCATGCATCACTAACAGTTACTGTAACGTAGTAGAAGAAGAAGAAGATCAGTTTCGTGTAAGAGCATCTACGCGAGCCGCGACCTCATCAAAATCTGGGACGTTGTTGGAGGGCTTAGGCTGCCACGAAGCTGTTCGACGAGTACTCGTCCTCCTTACCCCCTCTCCGCTTGCTTTCTCCATCGATTCTGACCTCATGTTCTTACTACTCACCGTATCTTCACCAGGCACTTCTTGGGGAGGCGGGTTCGCTAATCTTCTTCTCACTGATCTCGGCTTTGGTCTCCCCGCACTAGGAGAGTCATCTGTTTTCGAGATACCAACAATTAAATTATTACTATCATTGATATATATATATATATATAGCGATTTGCTTTGCTTGCATAATATACTCTATAATAGGTTGTTTTACTCACCACTGTCGCTTGGCATGAGGTCAGACTTGGTTGTCTTCTCCGGAAGGCTTTCCTGTTTCTGGATTTTGGGTTTGTCGTTGCTGTTGTAATTAGACGCAGGCATGACGAATCTGTAGTAGAAAGGTTTGTTTTCCTCTTCATCCTCCTCAGGTCCAGAGACACAACTTTCGTTTGTACCCAGGGAATCGTCTTCTTCGCTTCTTCCACTCATGCCCTTGCTATCCAAAGAGTCTTTTCTTCCATGAAACGAAAGGCTGCCTCTGTTTTCAGTCGTCTTTCCAGAATTATTTAGCTTTGTTTTTGGTTTTTGCAGCTCTTCAGCAGCTGTAGCAGGTGTTGTGTAGAGCCTCTGCTCTAAGGACTTGGAATCCCATTTGATGGAGTACTCTATAGAAATTTCCTGGAGAAGCTCTACCTTCATTTCTTTTGACGGGGGCGCCGCTTTGAAGCTCTCCACAAACTGCAAAACAGATTCCGATTAATATATAGTCACTCGGCCACAAACTACTGGAAGTGGTTGGCAGCGTAGAGATTATATTTTATACCTCAGGATTCACAAACTGTACAAGTGAATTAGTCCCGTATCTGTCAGCAAACAAAGACCTGAGATCGCGAAGCTCAGGCACTTCAGAGACTCTAGCGGCCGCATACACAAGGGAAGAGATGGCCTCGCGACACTCCTCAGGGCATTTACTGTAGCAACAATACTTTTTTTTTACATAGGATGATGAATCCCAATTCCAAAAGAAAGAGAAAGTTAGATTACCTGGATTTCTGTAAGAGAGAAACATTGGATGCAACACATACACAGAATTGCTCCAACCACTCATAACAGGACAACCTCCTTTTCTCCTCAATAAGCCCTTCTGCCTGTCATCAAATTCATATCTATCTACTCACGTGACAATCTAAACATTGATTGCACGCCACGGCAACAGCAAAAAAAAGATAAGAAAAAAAAACTGATTTCTCTGGTTGCTTGAGAAACAATTCACTGTGTTATTATAACCAGCTGACCTGGTGACAGCATTAAAATGATATATGTTTCTTTTTTTTCTTCCATTGCATCCACCTACTTATACCAGAATAGAAAGATTTAATGAAAACATCGTTGACCCTCTTTTTTTTCCTAATAAGTTGTTCAATTTTTAAGATACGTAGTTTGTGAGGGGGTGTTCGGTGCTGTCACGTTCGGAGAACCAATCAGATTATTACGCAACCCATTAAACGATACAGGGTATGAATCAAGATTACTTGTTGGTTGTTCAGCAAAACATAGAAAAACATAATAGAAAAGAAAGTAAAGTTACCCTGCCGTATGCATTGTAATCGAGGCTGTTGTTGAGAAGATCGACAATGTCCTTCTTCAAATATTTGCAAACAGAGTTTTTCTTTCTCTTCACCGTCTCGACTCTTGCTTTCGTTATTTTGACCAAGTACTTGCTGGTGTATTTAAATTGATTGATGAAACACATACGAAAAGATGAACAACGGAACACAAGAAAAGAAAAGAATTACCATTTCGTGTAGAATTTGGGTTTAAACAAACCATCAAACATTTTGCCTTTTGAAAATTCACAGGGATAGATTCGATTTTTCTTGTTGGTTTTTCTTTTTGTATTTTTCTTTGGGTTCTCTCTCTTTCGTGCAAGAGAAAGAGAGAGAGATAGAGAGAAGAAAATGTTGTTCTTTAGGGAAAGATGGCGTTTTCAGGGAAGGAAGGAGGGATTTTATATTATAGAAAAAGAGGAGAGAGGCAGAGATAAGAATGAAAAAGAAACGACTTTTCTCTTGGCTGGGTCTAACATGAGATCTCAAGAAACGGAACTTGTTTCTCGCAAGAAAAACCAAGAAGCTGAGAGAGAGAGAAGAATATTATGCTGTTAAATGGGCGAAATTGTGCGCGCTTTTGGGAGTGCGGTAATTACTAAAACAGGCCTAGTGAAATTTCAAAGGGTAGGCAGCTGACCAGGGTTAGTTTCAGAATTCAACAATGTATCCAAAGTCCAAACCAATGACCTATTTTCTCTATCAGGGCTTCTCTCCATCAGCTCTATGCAAGAATTATATCGAAGCTTTCAAATCTTTAAAGCATCCCCATTGAGAGTTCATAGGAGAGGGTTCACACAGATTTCAAAAAAAAAAAATTATTATATGCACAAACCTGTATTGCCCGAACTCTTTTCCATAAACCCGTATCATCATTATATTACAGGCCCCACACAACATGGCTGTCTACGATTAATTGACTTATTTATTTATTTATTTTAAATCAGACAGAAAAAAATACTTTTATAAACCCCAAAAGAAGGTTCACTGATGCAAATGATCTTATATACTAATCGAATCGAGAACCAACTAAAAAATTGTAACATATATATTATACTAATTATAAAATAGACTTGGGTATCTAAAACATCTGTGGGTTTCAGGTACTTTAACATAACCGCCACAGTGCTTGTAGTGTCTTCACTATATTTCTGTTTCCGTTTGCGGCTCTATAATTTCTGTTTTGATTGTGCTCTTTACTTCCTTTTGTTTTATTTGGATTCAAAATACTAAGACAAAATATTTTATATATTCAAAAAAAAAACTTATGATTGATATGGGTTGTAGTGTCTCAGTTGATATTTGGAGCGTCGGTTGTGTTTACTCTGAGATTCTAACCAGAAGACCACTTCTTAAAAGGAAGAGCCTAGGCGAGAAAGAGACCAAAAACGATATGCGAAATTTACTCATTCTAGATTGAAAATTTTTGATGAATTTTGTGTGTGGGTTTGTTCTCTGTAGATTGAACAACCACCAAATGAAGAATTATGGGAAAAGAATCAGCTTCATTGTCAAACTAAGATGGTTTAGACCACAACATCAGTATGAAGGTTGTCTCAGTTAAAAGATTTCAGGAGTGTCTGAATAAATCGGTTGATCATCAGGGGAATTTATCATCTAATCCAGACAAACGCTGAGCTGCCTCCTTTGCTATCATGTGAAAGGTATAGAAAGAACCCTAAACTTTAATCAAATAGGGAATGATACTACAGTCATGTTTATATATATTTTAAATTGACAATGTTTTGCTATGTGATCACATGTGTTGCGAGAATTAAATATTTGTTTTGCAGGGGAAGAGTTGGTATGAAGAAAAGAAATAACCTGGTATCCAAGAATACAGGAAAATCAAGTACAACAATCAAAGAGCCTAAACTCCTAAGAAATCACCAACCCAACATGTACATATTTCAGCAAGCTATCCTTATCTATATTTATTGTATCAAAGCTGTAAATAGGAATAAACTGATGCTTCAAAACCCCAGTTCTTCATTTTTAATTTGGTGCATTGCTATCACAGGAAGCATAAAAAGGAAGCCGAGACAGAAATCATTCTTCCAACGCCACCGGAGACATCTCAGTGACGACTCGAAGCGAGGAAAGAAAACGATGCAGCTTCAACGCTTAATTACTTATATAATCAGCCTACTGGATCTGCGAGTGTAAGTGTTCTCTGGCTTGCATCACAAGAAATCGGAAGAAGCTACAGTGATTTCTAACGACAGTTGCTGATATGCTCACTTAATTTCCTCAGTGATGGGATATCAGACACTTGATCTTCTCTTATGCTCATTTTAAACATAACCACTCTTTGCTGTCTGTGTGCTGTGGCAATGATCCTCTTACGCCTTGACACTGCATGTTTTGCTATCAGGGAGGTCTGGAAGCTGATCCTCTTACGCCTTGATCAATTTCGCAATCTATTTTGAGGCAAGGCTCAGCAGCTGCTCCTAGAATGCTGAGGACTGTGGTGGCTCGAGCTGTGATTTTTCATCTATGGCGTCAACACAACAACGTTCTTCACAACCAGCAGTCAATAACAGTGATAAATTTGTTTAGAGTCATCGATCGAGAAGTGCGTGACATCATTTTGGGGAGAAGGCATATACGACAATTTCATAACTTATTATCTGTTTGGATAAGATTATCTCTTGATAGCACTGCTCTGTTTTGTACTGGTTCCCGTTTTTCTTTATTTTTGCTATGGAGTTCAGTTTTGAATAGGTGCTTGATTATGATAATCTTTTTCCAATTGCATCATATTATATATGAATATAAGTTCACGCGTAACAAAATAAAGGGGGACCAAAAATTTTGAATGCTATATTTGAATTAAAAAAATTAACGAGATGCATTATCATCTTTGCTTTCTTTTTCTTTCTAAGCACAGACATTAAAAGGATAAGTACATTCTTGACTCGTGAAATGATAACTTCTGAAGAACCTCTGTAATTATTTAACTAGTCGATAGAAAAGTCTTTCAACCCAAAAGAGATATAATACAAAACTAAAGGATAAATAGCCATTTTCCTGATATAAATAATCTATATTGGGTACTTAGGGCACAAGGGTCAAAGATCTCTTTGTCTTCCGATCTGTTTCAGTCGCAAGTTCATTGACCTGACCAACAATTTCTTGTTTCACCACTTTTTGACCATTGTGTACGGGTTGATCGGATTAGCGTGAGATTTTATTTATATTGATATGTATAACTTTCTTGTATTAAAAAATAGCAGTAACAGGAGGTACACTATAGAATTTTATGAGGAATTGAATAAATCAAACCAAGTGTAGAGATAAGGAAAGTACAAGAGATCCAAAACACAAAAAAGTAACGGGAGGTACGTATACTATAGGATTTTATGAAGAAACAAATAACTAAAGAAGACCAACTTCCGTATGAACAAAAAGGGAAAAATCTGGCAACATTCCAAACAGTGTTGATGCGTTAAGCTGATTAATATTAAACTCAAATCAAAAGTTTAAAGTAGAGGCAGGCAAGTACATGAGATGCAAAACACCAAAAAAGAAGTAACAGGAGGATACTAGAGGATTTTAGGAGGAAGCAAATAACCAAAGATGCTTTAGATATATGTTTGATGATAACGATGGGAAAGGTATATATGGTCATGATACGTCACTTGATGTGCGAGCAGGGTTAAACCCGAAAGCCTCCACCGCACAGGCAACCTCGGAGGACATATACTCAGATGGGGACGACCACTCTTCTGCTTTCTCAGAGGACATCATTTGTTCAACTCTGAGATGAATTATCTGATTCTGCTGTTGATGGGTAGAGGAATCACGGTGATCAAATCGGATCGTGTGTGAATCTTGGGGATCTGAGGTGTCAATGGCACAAGTTTCAAAGGCTTGATGAAGCTGACATGTGTGGCGGCCGAAGTAAGTGGTTGAGTACAATGGAGGGTTGTTTTGGATCATTTGAACCTGCTTCTTTGCTTCGCATTTCTGTTCCTTTGTGTACGTACACTTGTAATAACTCCTGATATTTCATCACTTTTTTTTGTTTATACTAACACATCAACTATATATGTATATTAAGGTTGAATGTGAATGATAGATATATACCTTTGGTGATCCAATTCTTTGATTTGCTTTTGTCCGTATTTCCTCCAAAGAAAGCCGTCGTGGTAGATCGGGTTTAGGGATCCGTGTCTGCGGTAATCTGAGCTCTGCCATTGATGTCTTTCTACAACCACAAGCTGAAAGCAAGGATAAATTGTATGAAATAATCCGCACATTCCTAGTAATATAAATGACACAACCATTTGTTGAATCTCTCTATCTTAAGTTCCTAATTTCAGTATCATACAATCAATGATAAATTATAACACATACCTTGTATGAAATTGAGAAGAGAGGTCGACAGCATCGTCTTTAAAAAACCCATATCCAGATAAGCCTTCAACGTCAAGTTCCATAGCGCAGCATCACTAACAAACCTGACATACACGAAAAAACAAGAAACACACAAACAAACAGCATACCAATGGGAAAACTCTTAATTACCAAACTGATTTTGAGTGACTAATGATCACAAGTTTGTAAAGGCAAATGACTGCATTTCTATTTGTTTTACACATTATGAATTTGGTGTCTATCAATTCAATAATCTAGAATTACTGATACTGATTTTGAGTGACCAAATATGAGAAATGTGTAAAGACAAATGAACCATTTCTAACGGTCAAATGAATGGACGCTGCATTTCTATTTGTTTTACACATTATAAATTTAGTGTCTATCAGTCCAATCATCTAGAATCAAGATACTGATTTTGAGTGACTAAATAACAAATGTGTAAAGACAAATGAAACTTAACGAACAAATCAATGACTAGACGCTGCAGTCTATTTATTTTACATATTATGAAAATTAAGTGTCAATCAATCCAATAATTAAGAATTTCCCATAAAAAAAACAGAGAAGAAAGAAGATTTCATACCTTACACGGCTGAAGAAAGAGCATTCCGTTTTTTTACTTCCTGTGAAGCTCACCTACAAAGCAAAAATCTTTGAATTCAAACTATACAATAAGATTCAATTATCAAGGATGGGGTTTCTTGGGTGACTTATGGTATGAAAACATGCTTAGTAGTTAGTACCGACCTTATCACTCTGAGAGAGTGCTGATCCACAGATAACAAGATCTCTTGTAGTATCAGGTTTCTTATCCAGAGAACAAAGCTCAGCAGGATTCCTGAGAGAAAAGGTAACAGGATTTATTAGTTAGTATCATAAGAAAAATAAAGCTATACTGTAAGTCTTATCAAAATATTCTAAAAGAGATTTGGTACATTTTTGGCAAGGGCTCAGCTCTGGATGTGCGATGTCTAGATATCTCGTTCGGGAATTTGACAGAAGAATGAACCGGACAAAGCAAAAGAAGTCTTCCTGTAATTAAAAGTAAAAACAGTTCCACATTGGAATTGGTACCGTGGTAGTAATTGATAACTATACGAGAAGGTAAAGAATGTGGCAAAACATACATGATCCCACCGGCATCTGGAGATCTCCCGTGCACATGGAACATGGTAGCTCCTGCGGCAGGACTTGACATAGCAGCCTAAGGCAGCCCCTTTCAGACTGCATTTAGTGCACTTCATTTTCAATCCCCTCGCAAGTTCTGCTTTGAGGTTCCTCACTGTGTCATGTTCAAAATAGACTTGAGGTGCCCTGAACAATTCATTCAGCTGCTTTTAGTACTTTCATCATTCAAAAGGTTTTAATACAAGCCAAATTCTATACATGGGATTTTCAGAAACAAAGATTTGGCAAATGGTAAGAGTTTTGTATACCATTCAATACATGCGCTATGGACATGGATAACATTGGAGCGGAATATGCCATCTCCAACCACTGGCATTCCTCTTGAATAATGCAGCATTGCTCCAGTGGCCTAATGATGTTTAACATTCATAAGAAGCTTGAAAACTGAGAGTGTATCAATCGTTTGCCTTCTGGAAAGTTGACCAAGTATCTAGCGACTAAAGTGATGGCTGCTCCGACCAATTGCAACTTCCAACGAAGAGAAAGTATCATCAAGGTACATATACCTGCTTTCGAACAAAACATATCAGGATACTACCCAAAGACTAGAGAAACTTGTGATAAGAAAGAACAATGTGGCCTTACCCAAAGATTGATGCAAACATTGGTGACAAAAAGGTGAATGAGCTGAGTTTAGTAAGGCTTCCTGCAGTAAGAACATCATAAAAGCCATCAGAGATCTGAAGCATAAAGCAGTGATCCTATAACAAGAAGGCAACAAAATATATCACATAAGAAAGAAGAAACGATCCCCAAAAGATCTTATTAGGCTAAAATACACACTTTATTTATAACTATAATTATTCCAAGTGGAACTTAACGAAGACTGTGCAATGAATAATATAGCATGAGCAAAACGTCAAACCCGTTCCTCTTAACACACTAGGATTCACAGTGCCAAGTTCAGGCCTATTCATCTAAATAAACTCAGCAAATAGCATTGAAGATGATAAATCAACAGCTTCTAAGGTTCTCTCTCTTCATCAGTAGATGGTCTCCAATTAGGAGGGACATCACCAGGATCAGTAAAAAAAAACAGAGAAGTAGCTCCACAGAAGCATCACCAGCTGCAACAATAGAGACTAGACTAGTTCACATCTAAAGCAGGAAGCTTAGACTAGTTCACATCTGAAGCGACAAGCTTAGACTAGTTCACATTTAAAGCAGCAACCTTAGACTAGTTCACATGTAAAGCAACAACCTTTGTTGATCGAACTGACTTAAAGCAACAGAGACTAGACTAGTTCACATCTAAAGCAACAAGCTTAGAGTAGTTCACATCTGAAGCAACAAGCTCAGACTACTTCACATCTAAAGCAACAACCTTTGTTGATCAAACTGACTTAAAGCACAAAGCTTTATCAATCAAGGAAACTTTTCAAGCAAGAATATACGATCCAGAGGGAAACCAATATCGAAAGATTTGAGCTTTTACTTACGAGTAAATGGAAGAGGACAAGGATGGTAAGAGCAGCAAGAGAATCAACGCCTCCTTGAGACAGAGAGGTCCATAATTAGTCGGGGGCACCTAGAACTAATAAGACCATGTTGGATCCGAGACCTTGTAAGGCTGTACAGAACTTACAAGCGCTTCAAGGAACGTGATTGAATTGACTGTGATGCTACAAAATTACATAACTCGTGGCTTCAAAGAAGGTGATTGACTTAACTGTCTATCCACCGTTAGATCTGCAACGTAATTAATCATCCAACGGCCACAAATAGAACATTCAAAAAATATGACCGTTGTCTCCTCCTCCTCCTCTTTATAAAGACAAAAGCCTTCTCTTTGCTTTCCTTGTTCATCAATCATCATCATCATCATCATCTCTCAAGAAAAAGCAAAACCAATAAAGTCCAAGAGCAAGAATATGTAAGAGGGCGAAAGAGAACAAATTATCCAGAACAAATTTGAATTCAAATTCAAATTCAAATTCCCCTCACGTTATCGTTATCTACACTCGTCTCTCTCGCTTGCTTAAGCAAAATTGGTCATGGAAATAGGTCCTTAATTTTTTGGAAACAGGTACTGGATTACTCTCGAATAAATCGTTGTAATTTATGCTCTACAAGTCCACGATCTCTTAAAATCGTTGTAATTTATGTTCTACAAATCCACGATCTCTTGATTAATATGGGTTTTCGATTTGTTTTCTTGATGATGAATCATTTGATCGATCTGGGTTTTTTTCGATTTGTTTTCTCGACGATGAATAATTTGATCGATCTGGGTTTTTTCGATTTGTTATCTTGATGATAAATAATTTGATCGATCTGGGTTTTCCATTGGTTATCTTGATGATGAATTATTGTTTTCGCAAATCATCAGCCAGATCAACATCCTGGAGGACGCAGTGTCTGGTGTTCTGCCATGTAAATCGAACGCCGACGATCACGCCAGAGACTCAAGAGCATGAAGATCCTTGGAGATTGTTTTTAACATAGATATTGCAACTCCTGTACGTCGTTTTTTGTTTTACGAATTACTTATAACATCCTTTGGGTTCTTGTGTTCTAAATTGCAATTGCGTCTTTGTTATATAAATTTTCAGTTTCCAGGGAATTAACGAGAAAGAGGAGAGAGATGTTGCAGGATCTGACATCATTTAGCTTGGGCCTACGTATACTAGCCATTGGGCTCAACCGATTTATCAGGTTAACTATTTCTTTGACATCATTTAGCTTGGGCCTACGTATACTAGCCATTGGGCTCAACCGATTTATCAGGTTAACTATTTCTTTGATATCATTTTTTTTGTAATTTTTTTTTGTAATTAACTACTACTCCATTTCCTTAGTTGTTTTTAAAAATATTTGTGCCTTTTACAAAATTGAGTTAGTTTTAAAATTTTTTGGGCCTTATTCAAAATTTCCAGAAATAAAATTCTTTACAACCTCGGCTAGATTTTCCTGACTATGTTTAAATAACACAATTTAACAAAAACTAGTGCATACGTTTTTGAAATATTTA